>KZ107838.1:1855199-2012470 GCA_002116315.1 Epicoccum nigrum
GGGATTGTGTAGGGTGTGGATGAGGATAAAAGGAAGGGTGTTAGAGAAGTGTGGGGAGAAGAAGAAGGAGGGAGGCGACGAGGAGAGGGAAGGACAGAGGGGCGGGGGAAGAGGAGAGAAAGGGAGGTGCGGCGGGTGGGAGTGTGGTTGGGGGGGGGGGGGGGGGGGGGGGGGGGGGGAGAGGGGGGTGGGGAGAAGGGGGGGGGGGGGGGGGGGGGGGGTTGTAGAGAAGGGGGTACCAGCATACAGGCGTTGGGGCGTCCTCACTGTGAATACCGAAGTTCCGTCTCAAGGACGGTGGGAAATACGAAGATTCGACTGCATCACACACCCGCTCCTGCCCCGCCTGATTCCCTTTCTCTCTCTCTCTCTCTCTCTCTCTCTCTCTCGTGTCAACTTGTCTTGCCCACCACTCCCGCGCCGCTGAAATCCACACCATTGTGCTGGATGGAACAAAGCCCAGCCCGTTGCTTCACTACAGATCCTTCCCAGGAAGGAAGAAGCTGCGCGTCCTCGATTCGCTCTCCGGCTTCCTCCTCTGACGCAACAGAGAAGAAGTGCTGGGGCGCACCCTTTCCCTCTCTCATCGTCGCGGTTTGGGGGTTTCACTTAGACCCGCGCCCCGACAACAACGTCTCTCAGCAATGCCGATCTCGAGTCCAGAAGAACACGGAGGAAAAGATGGCAGCAAGAGTGGGTAAGAATGCCATACAAAGCCATGCTAACTGAACCACCTCCTCTACAAACCCCCAATCACCCACTCAGCACAAAGTCTGTCGAACTCACTCACACCACCCGCCTAGCCCCACCGACCTTCCGATTCTCGACGACCCTCTTCGCCTTCAACGCCTCGCGCCTCCTCTTCTTCCACGCGCGGTTGATATCGCCTCTCTTCTCCCAGAACCACTTGCGGAACTCGCTGTCGCCCTCGCCCTCGCCCTCTGCATCCTTATCGCCACCAGCCATGCCCACCTCCTCGTCCGCACCATCTACATCAGGCGCACCGGCGTTGGCCCGCGTGTTGGCGCTCGTCTCCTCCACGCCGCCGTCGCTCAGCTCCTCCCCGTCGTCGTGGTCGGCCTCCTGGCTCCCCTTGCGCCAGTCGAAGCTGAACCGGCGCCCGATGGCGGCCGTGTCGGGCGTGGGCGCTGCGCTGCGCAGGCCGCGCCACTCCAGGTCGCGCTGCGTGAAGGGGGTGGCGGGCTCGGTGGACTCGTGTTCTGTGGAAGGAGCCGGGGGCGAGGTGGCCTCGTTGTCGAAGAAGGAAAAGGACGTGTTGATTGGGGGAGGCTTGGTGGGGGTAGTGAGCGTGGGCGCGGGAGCGCGCTTGAAGAGGGCTTCGAGGGGGTGGACGTCTTTCGAGCCGTCTTTTGGTTCTGTCGCGCATGCTGACGTGGTCGTGAACGGGGTGGGTTTGGAGGCGGCTTTGGTGCTGGCCTTGGTGACGGCCGGGAAGGCGCTGGCTGCCTTCTTGTTCTCTTCTGCCGCGTCAGACTCGGATTCGGACTCGTCATCTGTGTCTGCAGCGTCCGAGTCAGAATCCTCGTCTTCGGACGAGCTCGACACAACGCTGGAATCGTCGTCAAGCTCGGAACTGTCCGACTCGGGCGGCGGCGGCGCTTTCTTCTTCTCTTTCTTGGCTGATGCAGCCGCGGGTTTCTTCACAATGGGGCGGCCCTGCGAGTCGGTCGGCGGCGGCTCCTTAAGCGGCTGCCCATCGACGAGCTGCAGCACGCGGCTGTGCGCAGCCTTCTTGGTCTCGGGCTCAACAACAGTGCCGTCCTCGTCCACCCAGCCCACGCCATCAATGTAGTCGACGGGCGGCTTCTTCTCGGTCGACACCTTGGCCTGCTTGAGGAAGGACGGCGTCTTGACGTTCTTCTCGAACTCGTGCACAATGACCTCCTTCGTCTTGGTCTTGCGCTCCTTCTTCTCCTTCTTGTCCTTCTTCTTCTCCTTGCGCGAGTGCTCGGTGGCAGCCACGGGCTCCAGCTTCGCCTTGAATAGCAGCTCGGGCTCCTTGGTGTACTTGGACGGCTTGGCCTGGTGCTTGCCGTCCTTGCTCTTCTTGTCCTTCTTCTCCTTTTTGTCCTTGCTGCTTCTGGTGACGGGCTCGGTCCAGCCGCGCTTGACCTTGCGGTCGGCGGGCAGCTCGACGCCGTCGAAGACGCCGGGCGAGCGCACCCTCTTCTCTCCCTCCCTTTCCTTCTTCTCTTTCTTCTCCTTCTTGTCCTTCTTGGAGCGCTTCGCAGGCTTCTCCTCAGCATCGGCCTCCTCACGCGCCTTGCGCTTCTCGGGCTTGGCCATCTCGATGCGCACCTTGGAGCCCTTCAGCGTAGTCCCGTTGAGCTTCTTCCGAATCTTCTGCGCCTCCTGCTCAGGCAGCTCGACGTAGCCGAATCCCTTCTCGGGAAAAGTCTCGACGGTGTGGTAGGAGACGTTGCGCGCGAGCGGTAAGACGGAGGGCGCGAGGTAGACCTTGAGCAGCTCGGGCTTGAGCGGGGTGATGTGCAGGCGGACCGTCTTGGAATCGTCTGCTGCTGCTGCTGCTTCTGTGCTTGTCGTGGGCATTGGGGCGCCGTGGCGGTGGGGGGTCACGCAGCTCGCGGGCTTTGTTCTGCGTGTTGGCGCCTGAGGGCAGCTCGACGGTTGGCCGCGGCGGTGGGGAGAAAATGTAAGCCTTAGCGCCCTGGTGGCCGTCGATCTAATCGCGTACAAGTCCAAGCGGATGCGGATGCGGACGCGGGCCAGTGCTCGGCCTGGACCAGCTAGTCAACTGCTGCAGCCTACCACTACGGTCGACCGTTACGATTGTGTAGGATAGACGGTGTACGATACGTTGGGCGAGCAGCGCACAACATTGCTGATCGCGCCAACAGCAACAGCAGCAGCAGCAGCAACGCAGCGCTTGCCATCGGATCCCGAGCGACACCCTTGCCTGCAGCATCAGCATCAGCACCGCATACACCACATACCAGCATCCTTCAGCTACCGGCGCGCTCCGCACCCACTGCCACTACCACTGCCATTGCGCAACCACACCACGCCTCGCCCACCGCAGCCATGCGTCGGTACCTGCTCGCCATCTTGACCTTCTTCGCCTTCCTCTCGCTCTCCCTCGCAGCCTGTACGTGCTCCTGCCCCAAGCCAATTGCCCCCTCCTCCCTCATCTCTCGAACGCCATGTCTAACCCATTCCCACAGCACCGACCTCCTTCTGCAAATGCACCTGCTTCGGCAACAGCACCATCGTCGCCCTCGACGCCCCCGCCACCACCTCCAAACCCAGCCTGCTGGAGCTGCGCCCCCGCGCGAGCAAGAAGAGCTGCAACGACTGCAACCGCCAGTTCTGCCTGGGTTATAGTTTCTGCAAGGGCGAGAAGGAGGACAAGGTCGTGACTACTTGTTTCCAGAGGGACTCGACCAAGGATCAGGTCGTGGTGCTGGGGTTTATACTCGTGACCGGGGGGTTGCTGGGATATGCAGGGGTGAGGCCGTGGGTGGATGCTTGGAGGGAAAGGAGGAGGAGTTACATGCCAGTTACGTCCGGGCAGGGGAATTAGTAGAGAAGGGGGGACTGGGAGGGTGATGTGACATGTCATGTGCGATTATGGACACGAATGACGGAGATACCCTACCCCAGCGCAATGTGCCCGTCCCCTAACTCCGCCATGCCTTCTTCTCTTCTTACATGGTAGTGAAACAGCAATGTACAGCCTTGGACTCAATGGACAGCCTTCCTTCAGCTCGAGTATAGTACACGGAGGACCCTTGTGTCTCCTTTTGCTCGGCGTGCCTTCCTCCCCCTCCTTGGATATTCACTCCTCCTCTTCAGATGCGCCTACTCCTTCTTAGATCCCCACATCCACCCCAACCAGCCCTTGCCCTTCTCCTCCACCTTCTGCGCCGCCTTCGCCGCCTCCTGGTCCAACGGCCCGCCCGCAACCGGCGCCGCCGCCGCCGCCGAAGCCCCCAGCGTCCTCTCCACCTTCCCCGCGACCTGATCCCTCGCCTCCTGCACCGCCCTCGTTACGCTCGCAACCCCACCCTCGCTGTTCCCCTCAGCCTCGAGCCTCTTGAACTCGGCCAGCGCGGCCCTCCGCTGCTCCTCCAGCAGCTTCTCCTCCTTCCAGTCGCCGTGGAGCCACCACATGAGCTTGCTGGGTGCCTTGCGTTCTGCTTTCTTCTTCTCCATGGCCTCCTCCTCCTCGGCGATGCCGACGACGAGCGCCGTTTGCGCTGCGGAGGCGGTTCCGTTCGAGACGGCTTCGCGCGCGGCGGCGAGGATCTTGGCTTGTTCGCGCTCCTGCTCGGCGAAGTAGATGGCGCGCTTGCGGCGGTTGTAGACGATCATGTCGCCGATCGAGAAGACGGCGAGGACGCCTACGCAGCCTACACAATTGCAAATGAAATCAGCACATAGTTCCTTCCAAGCTGCCGCTTCTGCCACAAAGCACAACACATGCGCGATTCCTGGGTTGTACGGGGCCAAACGTACCCGTCGCGAAAATCAACCCGTACACGGTGAACCTGTGCGCCGCGTCCGCCGCCATTCTCCCGTACAGGTACGCGTAGTCCCACTTTGTCACCTGCGCCATCTTGGCGCGGTTGGCTGCTTCCCTGAGGCGCTTGACTTTCTGCTGCGGGGTTTCGTTCTTGGGCGCCGGGTCTGCGAATTGGAGGGTCGTGGCGCGGCCGCCCGGGCGGGTGTGGGCCCAGACGCCCGTGGCGGTGAAGCGCGTGGCGTCTTTGACGTGTTTCGACATGTCGTGGTGTGTCGAGGTGGGGGGAGGAGGGGTGGTGGGCGTGGAGGGTTGGGCAATGGGCGGGTGGGTTGACAAAAGTTATGAAGTTGGGATCATGGATTGGACATGCCAAGACGGCGAGGCTGAGGTCGGCGGCGTTGGGTGCGGAGCGCCGACTTGGACGGCGTCACATGTGTAAGGGTTGGGGATGTGTGCGCTTGGGTTCCTTTGATCTCTACGCGGTGCGTGAGCGGGGTTTGAGGCAAGTGAAGTGAGGGCTGCAATTGCTTCGTCTTCTTCCTCCTCCTGCCCAGTGCAGAGTCAAATCACCATTCATCCACCCAACACAACCATGCCCATCTCCCTTCATCGCCGCGGATACACCATTCATTCCTCACCCTGAGATAAACTACAATCTAAAAACCCAACCAACAACGCCATCATGGCAGACAGCAATGGATTGCCGGCCAACCTGGACCTCGACGCCATCCTCGCCACTCTGGCCGGTCTGCAGCAAAAGCCCCAGGAAGAGCAGGCGCGGCAATATCCTTCGTCACAATCACAAGAGCCATTTCAGCCACCACAGGAATCATTTCCACAACAACAACAGCAGCAGCAGCAGCAGGAATACACCCCAGACCCGCGGCTAGCAGGCCGCACCACCATCCCAAAGCCCCAAGCGAAGTCGTCGGCGTCGGCGGCGACGCCACTGATCGACCCAGCGACCATCATCGACTGGAAGCAGGGGCTCAGGTGCGTCAGCAAGATCGCAGCTTCGAACCCCGAGTTTGCGGGGAAGGTGCGCAGGTTGGTCAAGGAGCAGGAGGGGAACGTGAGGGTGTGGGAGGAGGGGAGGAGGAGGATGGTGGAGGAGCAAGCTGTGAAGAGGGAGGGGGAGGAAAGGCATAGGGCTGCGCTGTAAGTTGCTTGTGCTTTTTCATGTGTGCTGAGTTTCGGAGGAGGGGAGGATGGGGTGGGGTTGTCTCGTTGGTTCTTCGCTCTTGGGGAAGTGAGGGGGCGGGAGAAGTGCGCTGCTTGAGCGTCTGTGAGGGCACTTTTGTGGTGTTACGCACGCGAAGAAGCTCCATCTTCAGTTGTACCTGGCGGGCTTTTGTGAGCAATGTAGTTGGGACTTTCTACTAATTACTTGTTGCAGATCCCTACCGGGCCTCTTGGAGAACACACCAGCACTCCGGACGCCAGAGCGCGAGCAGGAAGAGCTGGAGCAGTATGATGCAAAGGTGTATCGCGCCAGCAAGGCGATGGTCGAGATGCAGTCCAGTGGTTTGAAAGTGCTGGGGGTGCCTTTTTTCGGCGTGAGGGCGCATTTGATGGCCAGTGAGGGCGAGGAAGTTGAGAGGGATGGGGAGGGGAGTCCGAGGAAAGTTACGCAGAGTCAAGTGCTGGAGTTGCAGAGGAGGATGTTGACGCATTTGTTGGATTTGTATGGGGATTGAGAACCGACCTGTTCTACTGCACCTCTGCAAGTTCTGACCGAACGTCGAGCGCTTCTGGAGGCACTGCACTCACAGGAAAGCGAAGAACAATTTTATCGATAGGGTACATCCTTCTCTTCAGAAAAGCTACATCCTGCACCGCACACTAACGGTGACACAGGTTCAAAATTCCTAATCAACCTTGCTGTGTGCTGGGTGACTAGTCAGAGTCGACAAGGTGCAGCAGTTGATCTTAGGCTGTGACACGAAGAGCTCACTATATACGCCCTGTTGGTTTTGTTCGAGGTCAGTTGAAACGCAACACAACAATTTCCAGGCAATGATCCAGGGCGCCCTATGTCTCATTGGCCTTCAAGGTGTGGTGAGCAACACAAGCACGATTGAAAGACCACTCGACAGTCACTTGCGCCAGTCACTTGAGATTACAGGCACATACAAGCGACAAGACCTGGACGCCGGTCGTGCCACTTCCCCGCAATTACTTCCGTGGCATTGAAGCGGGTGTAGTCCTTGTGTGTGGTGCGCACACGAGCACAATAGAAAGGCCATGCGACCACCACCTGTGCCGGCTGCCAGAGATTACAGGCACATGCAAACGACAAAACCCGGAGACCGGTCTTCCCACTTCCCCGCAATTACTATGTCTGTGGTACGGCACGATGCTAATTAGACCGCGTTTGCACATGCACTGAAACAGGTCAGTAGGCGGGACAGCTACAACGAACCTTCACTGTCGTACCAAGTTTACGCATCGCCATTGGCCGTCTTCTCATAAATCTGCAAATCTTTCATTTCGCTATCCTTACTTTCACTGGCCGTGCCGCCCTTAAGAAATCTCATTTCGCACCTTCCCTTCCTTCCTTCATTCCTCCTCCACCCCACTCCCCACACTCTTTTGCTCCACGCTCTTTCCAAATCTTACACTCCCACTTGCAGGCACTCAGCTGCTACGCATAGTCTGTCACTATCGTCACCATGCGCGTTGTTCGTACTCTCGTTCTCGCTGCTGTTGCGGGTATGTTGCTCTCAAGACCCTTCCGCCGTGCCGTTCTAGGATTGTTGTCCCGCGGTACCTTCCCAAGGCTTTTGAGGGAATGGATCAACTTCACGCGACATAGCTGACTCGTGGAAGCTACTACTACTGTCGGAGCTATGCAGGATGATAGTCCCGACCCGAGTGGCGTCCTCACAACGGTTCCCAGGGCTGCCGGGCCAGCATGCGCCAACCTGTGCATTGGAACAGCTACGTTTGTCGATCATGGCTACGGCTCTGTTTCCACTGTCACCTTCGCCTGTCCCGCGAAACCCACTGTCTCGCCGTCCTTTGTTGAGGCTACGATGACCATTCCTGTCTGGCCAACTATCCCAGTCTGGCCATCTGACTATTTGTCGAGTGGCGAGATCTATATCACTGCAACTACGTATGTGCAATTTGTTCAATTACCTGCCACATACTGACTGTATCAGGGTCGCTGACCCTGCGAGGACTTCTATTGGCGCGCCGGCTACAGTTGAAGTTACAATGACCGAGACCGTTACCGTCTATCCATCCGGTGCTGTGCCGAGTGATAAGGTCACTGACACTACAATCAAGTATGTGCAGCTCATTCGAGCCTTTGCTATATACTGATTATAACAGCGTGGTTCACGTTTCGATGACTAGGACTATAACCGTCTTGCCAGGCGAATCTGTACCGAGTGGCGCGTTTACTGGTACTGCAACCACGTATGTGCATCTCATTCAATTCCTTTCCATATGCTAACCATACCAGGTTCGCTTCCATAACCTCCCCGACTGACGATGTACACACCCTGACTACCGTCCACTCTACTCAGACCACATACAAAACCGTTACCGTGGTACGGAGCACGAAGTCACCGTATGCTCCGACCCATCCTGCTCCCATGTCGACCGCGCTGGAAGAAGGCACAACCACCGTCTTCTCCACGTCAACTGTTTACCTGACCAAGACCCTCACCTCCATGCACAGTAGCCATTCTACGCGTCCTGGTCCCGCTTCTATCACAGGTTATTTCTCGGCTACTATTCCAACTGAGCTTGTGTCACTGTCTACTGAGAACTGGTACACAGTCGAGACCTCCGTTCCAGCTGACACTCTGACGGATGGAACTTACACTTCTTTGGAAGCGACTTCCAATTCTCTAGTCGATATCACATTCTCGAATTCGATCAATTTTGGACCATCGATGACTTCTAACTATGACGTCCCAACCATGTCGCCTTCCAAGTCCCTGGGCGACATCACCATCTCAACTTCGATCAATCTTGGGCCGACAATGACTTCTGATGACGACGTTCCGACAATGCTGCCGTCTAAGTCCCTGGGCGATATCACGATCTCGACCTCGATCAACCTCGGACCGATGATGTCTACTGACTACGACTTCCCAACCATGTCGCCGTCCTTGGTTAGCGGAACAACCACTGGCATCTTCTACTCGATGTCTGGCGCTAGTTCCACGGTTCTTCACCCTACTTCACACATTCGTACTACTGCCGCCGCCGCCAGTTCCACGCATGTTCACAGCTCCACACATGTTCAGGGCACCACATTTGTCCACCCTACTTCTTACATTTTCGTTACTGTTACCGCCAACTCCACGCCTGCCCAACCAACTTCGTACATTCCTACTACTGCCGCCGCCAGTTCCGCCGCCAGCTCCAAGTATATTCACGGCACCACATATGTTCACCCCACTTCTTACGTTTTCGTTACTGTTACTGCCAATTCCACGTCCGCCCAACCGACTTCGTATGCTTTCACCAGCACTACTACCGACATTTCTACGTTTGTTGACCCAACTTGGTACCTTTCCACAACTACCTCTGCTGCCAACTTCACCTTTGTTCACCCTACTCCACATATTCCCCCTCACTCTACTCCGTACATTTCCACTACTACTTCTGTCGCCCACTCCACGCTGGTTGGGCCTACGTCAGATACCCTAGTCTCTATTGAGCCTTCAGACCTTCCCGACACGACGTCTACTGAATCCGGCTACGCCGTGCCTACTTTCTCGAAGAGGGCGGCGGAGGGAAAGGCCGTTAGTGAGAAAGAAGCCAGCGTGGTTATCGCTTCATTGGCGGCGCTTGCCTTCACTCTCCTCGCAGCGGCTCTTGCTGTGTAAGGGCATGACTGGGGACCTCACGGCTACCACTCGCACGAGTATGGTTTTGCGCAGACAGATTTCTTGCTGCAGCTTGCTCCTCGAAAGATGTATTTACAACTAGCGTGGTAGCTCAGGCCATGTCGGGAACTTAAGAGTCTTCTGAAAGGCCACACTATGTGTCGTTTCTCTCTCCAATGTGTCACTATTTTCCATGTCTATGTTACAGCCATAGTACATGGTCCTGTTTCATGGCCAAAAGTATTCCCAGCTAGGTAGCATACCAGAACAATCATGATTCGCGGACTTCTATGCTTTGTTCATTGCACTTACTTGAAGAAGCTTTCCATGATCGCAAGTGTCTGATAATCCAGTTGCATAACTAACCTACAATTTTTCAGCGTACTGATAAGATATATGGACATTTCACCTGCTTATACAATCCAGATCTAGCACCAAACACTCTGTTGCTCTCACTTTCGCGGCTCATCCTGCATCCTCCGCACTTTCACCGACACCAACGAAGGTCATTTAATTGGCTCGCCTATGCATTCCCAACCTTGTCCACATTATGACAATTAAAGTAATCAGAGGCTGAAACAGTCCTTGCGCTTACTCCCAGAAGGTCGCGCTTGCTCTCAGAAGGTGTGATGTTATCGTACAGTCACATTGTAACGTGCTTTCCCCCAAGTCTGGAAGTCATCCTATTCGGGTTAGCCTGTATTTGCTGCGCGCTTCCTGCGCACAGTCTCTCATACACAACTCCCACACTCTCAATATCTCTCGGCATGGCTGTAAAACAGGCGAGCGTGGCTGCCGATGTAGCTGAGGCAGTGTATGCTAGATTCGAGAGGTCTGATTTCACTGCGACAGTCCTAGCGAACTCGACATTACTAACAGACTGCTAGGGCAAAGCGAACAAACGCCAAGTGCAATGCAAAGTGAGTGCTACACTGGCAACCCTAGATGAGCCGACTAACGTACTTTTTCACAGGGAACTTGCGATTCGTGATGAGCTTCAGTACATCGAACGACGCAGGATCGAGCTCGCCACTATATTCAAGCTGGGTCGAGGCCAACGCAATGTCTGGCTAGAGGAGTGAGTCACGCAGGACTACCAACTGGAATGAGCTGACTGTACCAGTCTGACTGAGACTACCATCATCCCATACACTAAAGCTTGGAACCTCAAGTTCGCAGAAGACATGCAGGCAACCCTGCCTCCAGAGATTCGGGCCATGGTGTACGACCATCTCGTGGACGATGAAATGTGGAAGAAATACCTCCACCACCTCATGGCTGTCACTTCCGTTCTGGATCCTGAGATTGGTCACTGCTGCTGCATGCACCAGACACACGGACTGCCTAGGCTGCCTCACTTCTTCTATCCTCAATACATGGGCTATGAAACAGCTCGCGAGCTCATTGAGAAGGTGTATAACAGCAAGTGGTTCGAAAACATGACTCTTTACGGCATCTCAACTGAACTCCACTCTCTCCTTCACACAGATCCTTTCGGGGCTGGGTTCGACATTGGCCCTTTCACTCGAAGCGTGAACATTGTCTGCTTTGTTGACCAATACCGCACCCCGCAGTTCTGCTCTCGCCAAGAAATCAGCCGAGATACCTGTCGGGGTTTGCATACGCCATACGCGAGAAGGTATCTCGACCGAGAGGAGATCAAATCAGACTTCAGCAATCTCCTCGGTTTGGAAAAGAACAAAGGGTTCCACTCTCTTGAGATCTCCTTTGTCCAGCGCAACATCCGTATCGACGTGCTTGAGGAAGCTCTCGAAGCATTCTCCGAGGTTTACCAAGCGTTTAGAGCTTCAGGTTGTGCCTTACGCGTCGAATGGAAGTACTTCTCACCACTTTGCGGCGATCTATTGCACATGCACAAGAGGAGTCTGAGCAAGTTCTTCACGGACCCGCGTTATACCTGGAAGCAGCGCATGCTGCAGTTTCTTGAGAAAGTAATAAAGATGATCGAAGCTAGAGGAATAACACATACTGACTCACGTTCGATAGATGAAATCGTGTATTGAACCGAGACACATTCATTTCGTCAATGAGCCAAGTCTCGGCCTTTCTGACAAGGATTTTGTTCACCACATGTGGGATGATGACGAGATGAACGTTCTGACCGATGAAGAGGAGGACGGAGACTCTGAAGACGAAGACGGAAATACGGATTCGGACGATGATCGGGACAGCATGTCAGACTGATCATTCCAAACGACTCAAAAGGAGAATTTCGGCATGCGGTTAAGACAGCAATCACGCAAGACATAAGTATTGCATCAATTACAGTCATGTATAAAGACAAAACAAGCATGTCCTAACTCGATAGCTCAAGAGCACGGGTATAAATATACAAAGTAGAGTCATAGTCGATACATTACAGCCAAACACGAATACATGCATACAATCAATGGCGGTCTGAAGCTTCACAACTTTTCCCACGGGTATCCAAGTCTCCTCCCCAACTTCTGCCATCCAAAACTTCAAGTCCGCACCTCACTTGACCTCCACCACCTTCTCCTCCTCGTCTCCCTGCTTCCGCGTCGGCGTTTGACTCCCACTCTCATTCCCCTTCTCGCCCTCAACCACCTCAACATGCTCCCCCCTCCTCCTTCCACCCTTGCCCGTGACATCCCTCCACATCCCCCCAAAGTTCCTCGCCAGGCTCATCCTCCCTTCCCACAGCGGATACACGCCCACCGCCAGGGTACTGCACATCAACCAGATTATACCGACCACGACCCAGCCGGCGAAGAAACTGGGGCTGAAGATGTAGCCCGTGCCGTAGAGCGGCATGGGCCACAGGATCAGCAGGATGAGCGTCATAGCCGCGGTAGTGGTCTTCGCGATCTTGCTCGCGCGCAGGAGCTTGGTCTGTTCGGCGGCTTCCTGCTCCGCGGTGGGGGCCAAGTGGCGGCCGGAGAGGGACTCCGGGTCTCGGTGCGCGGCGGCGGCTACTTCCGAGTCGTCGATGAGGCGGATGTTCTTCATGGACTGCCAGTCGTAGCTGTCGGCGCCGAAGATGAGGGTCAGCAGGGGGATGAAGATGGCGGGGCTGAGGAGGGCGACGACGTTGCCGGCGAGCATGGGGTTGTTTGCGCCGCTGGTGGCGACGTTGATGACGCCGTCGTTCAGCTTGGCGGTGGTGACGAGCCAGGCGATGATGCTGCAGCAGAGGCCCAGGACGGGGGAGAGGGTGGCGGCCATGCGGTTTTGGCCTTTCCACATGAGCGTGAGGGTTGCGGGGAGGACGGCCGAAGAGATGATGACGCCCATGAGGAGGTACAGGTAGCCCATGCTGATGCCGGCGTAGTGCAGGCCCGTGGAGAAGGCGGCCATGACGAGCCCGAAGCCCGCGACGCAGGTGTGGCTCGTCCAGACGAGGCGGGCGCCCGACGCGGATGGGTTGATGTATGTGTTGTAGATGTCGTAGGTCAGGATGGAGCTGACGGCGATGAGCTGGGCGGAGAAAGCGCTCGTTACGGCCATGAAGACGATGAGCAGCGTCGCCACCGCGCCGCCGGAGCCCAGGATGGCGGTTGCGGCGTAGGGGAGTGTGAGACCGGCGCTGATGTCCGCTTCAGACATGGGGTTGGGGTAGGTGGGGAAGTAAGGCGTTGCCTGCAGGCTCAGCGCGGCGAGACCCATGGTCGTGGCGCACAGCCAGGGGATGGCGAACCAGGAGAGGCCGCCGATGATGTAGCCCGGGAGGGCGTGGACGGGGGACGCGGCGATGGCTTTGTTGTAGTAACCGTTATCCATGAAGACGGTGCCGAAGTTGCCGATGATGTTGATGACGAAGAAGATGGCGCCTTCTTTGCTGCGCATCGTTAGATAGCTACCTCCTGCGTTGCCTTCCACGGGGGTGTGCGAGGCGAGATCAGTGAGGGCGTCGTACACCGCCCGCGGCGAACCGAGACGGGAGCCGGTCGCATAGGTAGTGAATGCGAAGGTGAGGATGATGACGAGGAGAATAACGGTGTGCACGTAGTCGGTTAGGAAAGTGGCTTTGATGCCACCGAACATGGTGTAGATGACTACACCCAGGGGGAGGAGGAAGCAAGCTGCGGCAGTGGGTACGCCGGTGAGGGAGGAGACGACGGCCGAGCCACCGGTGAGGAGCATGCTGGTTACGAGGATGTTGGTGAACAGGCCGAAAGCGATAAATACGAAGTGCGTGGCGGTGCCGTAGCGGGCGCGGACGGCTTCCAGGAAGGTATGAGCATTTGGAGCTCTTCTCTTCAGCTCGATGGCGACAGTTGCAAATAGTAGGATCTGTACGGTTGCGCCGGCGGCGTACCACAGCGGGCCAGAGACACCTGAGTCGAGTTAGGTACATGTGGATTTGCAATCGTTGGACCGGAACATACCATAGCGGAACGCAACACTGCTGGACTGCAACAGCGTGGCCGCCCAGGTCCACGATGAGACGACGGCGCTGGCGACCAGCCCTGACTTGACCGTACGTCCGGCTGTTGAGAACATCTCCGACGTCTGCACTTCGTTGTTGTAGCGCTTGAGCACCCATGTTGTGAAGACCTGTGTGCGTTAGCACGTGATTCTCTCATTTGCACAGTAGAAGGGATATTACACACCATGCCAAGAGCGAACAAGAAGCCAATGCCTAGCACGATACCATATCCCCAAGCCTGTCCCAGAGGCGAGGCCGAGGGACCTGTAGGAGCGGGGCCGCCTGCCATGATACTGTATGCAATGCAGAAAGGTGTCGTGCAAAGCCGTTGGGTTCAACCTCACGCAGATCGACGGGCGCTCAGCGAGGTATCTATACAAGCGACAATCCACTACCGTCTTTGGCTCATCTTACCAACCTTCTCAGCACAGCTATCTATCGCAGCAGCTTTCGCGGGTTACAAGCACGGCATGATTCAGCCGGCGCTGATTGGCTGGAGATAGTCGAGCATTCGTGCATGTTGAAGATATGCATGGTCGAGCGGAACCAGACCAGAGAAGAACTGCCGCACAAGAGCCTAGGAGGCCGTTTAGACCAGCACGAGATGGTTGCAATTGGTTTACCCCCGAAGACCAGCCGCTTTCCACGGTGCGCTGATAAGCAGGCATGAAGTTTAAGCGGGCGACGGCGGCGGGACGGGTGAGAACTGCGGAGACTTTTTTTTTTCCAACGATTCGGCCCACTGCGCGGACGGTAGTGATTTGCCCTCCGCAATTAAGCATGGGGTCAGCTGTGGGCGTGGAGTAAGCCTACAGAAGTAAGGCTGATGGTTTTGGTGAGGTAAACGGTAGATTGCCTGGCGACGTTGCTGATAAGAGATGGTGGTCGACCAATCAGATCGGACCTGCAGGAGCGTCCGAAGATCGGGGTCACGAGCCGAAGCTTTATGCAGAGTGTCCAAGGTGCGTCTCTGAAGTATCTCCACGGTTTACAACAATCGTGTTCGTATCGAGTAAGAGGGGTTATGAGATACACATCTCGCAAACGCTGCTTCTTGGTATGCTTGGCTCGTGATATGAGGCTTTGATACTGGATAGCGAACACTCTTGATGGATTGATTCGTTGTGCTCATCTGTAACCACGATGTGCGACACTTTTTTTTTATCCGGCATAAACCCAAAGATGGTGCTTGTTCATCGCTGCAGAGCAATGCTGGACTGAGGACTGCTACCGCTCAGCCCATGTTCTGGTGGAGGACCATCAAATACGGCCCCTAGCCAAGAATCTCATGGGAATTTCCACTTCTCTAGCCCTCAAGAACTCAGCACAGTTTTTACCCAGGAAATCGATACTCGTCGTGCAGCTGACACCTCGATCCAAGTGGTCCTTCAAGAGGAAGTGAACTGCTTTCAACCCGGGCAATTCGCACCTCTGTATCCTCTTCCCGTTGTACTCGGCAGCCAATAGGTGCTTCATGGTTTCAGTGGATAACAGACTTTGCAGCCATGGATACTCATCTTGATGACGAACCCAAAAGCCAACATTACAGTCTGAGCCCTTGTCGCCAGACCGCGCATGTACGATGCTACCAAGAGGCGCCTTCACAGTAGCTCCAAAGCCGCCAATACCGGCGGGCGCTGCCGTGACGTCTTGTGTAGGCTGCTGCTTTGACCAAACCGTTGTCTTCGAAGGTGGTGGAATATCAATCGTATTCCCATTTGCGAGATGGACCCTGTGCTCGATCGCGGCCTGGGGTAGAAGCGTCACGTAATATTCGAAGACTTCCTTTGACAATGCCTGCCGGAGATCGAGATGCGGTGTTGCACCTGGATATGCGCACATTATAGGATCAATGCATGGTCGGACAAACTTCTGCGGGGCGAGATCTTCAGCCTTGCGCGCCTGCGCAATCACACGGAAGTCTACAGTAGCTGCATTTTGACTCGTGGGGTTATCTTCACAAGATCCAATCGTTTGGAATGAAAGATGCGTGAAGTTTTGTACGTGGACGCCCATCTGCGCACGGATGAGTTGTTCCATCATGCGCGCTTTGGCAGGTATATCCAGGCCTGTGAGAAACCAATGCATCTCAGCTTGGTATATAGGCTTTGCTGTGATGCCGACTTTGGTCGTCGGAGGTGGCAGTGCTCCTTTTACGCCTCCCAAGGCAATGCGGTTCTCGGATACGTACTCGAACGAGATGTTATCCAATACCGCAGTCACGTCAGAGTTGAAGTACCACGGCCCCTGAATTTCGTATAAGAATTGTGATGTCAGGGTATTGACGGAAACCTCGCCAGCCGAACCCTTATTCTTGGTAATAACGACATCGCCAGACTGTGAAATCTCAACAATGGGATATCCAATGTTCTCCCAGCCAAGGCTTTCAAGGTCCTTGAATCCAGTGTAGTTGCCACCAGTGCTGTATGAAGAGCATTCGGACAAGTGACCCGCTACGAAGGCATTTGCAAGCTCGTCAAGGTCCGATCTCTGCCATCCGTGCCACCAATATGCGGATCCGATGAGCGGGCTGGCGTCGGAGACACGTCCGCAAAGGACAATATCAGCACCTTTCTCGAATGCTTTCGCAATACCCAGCCCACCCAGATACGCCTGTGCATATATGGGCTCAAATTCCCAATCGTCCAGTCGCTGCCCCGTGCATATATTCTCGAACGGCGAATCACCTCTTTTCTGGGCGTCCAGTAGCTGTGGCAGCACCTCGTCGCCTGATATCCATGCAACGCTTAGGTCTAAACCCTTAGCAGAAACCATCTTCACTACCACTTCATGGAGCTTCTTGGTGTCAGAGGCACCTGCGTTAACAGCGACCTTGATGCCGTGCCTGGCGATATGTGGGAGGGCCGGCTCAAGGGCTTCGAGGAAGGTCGGCTCATAGGCTTCTATTTGACCTGTAAGTCATCAGCATCCGGCAGAGATTTTCCAAAATCTAGGCGCATACCATTCAATTTGACATTGGCGCGAGCTGTCATGTTAGCTTCACTCATCCAATCACCCACGAGCACATCAATCGGATCGTTTTCGTAGTTTGAAGCCAATAAGGCCATGGCACTGCGGCGATCTGTCGTCGAGCCAGAGCAACCTTTGGTGGATATTAGAACACAGCACGTATAATAGGAATAGGCGCAGCTACCTGCAATACGTATGGGACGTTGTAATGTCATGTTGCCGTAGGAGTTATCAATTGAGTTAGCAAGGTCGGTTGTGTATTTTACTCGTGTAGTCTGGCAGAGCCAGTCCCAGAAGTATAAGCATCTTGGAACCTCGGACACAGCTGTGAGCCTTGCTGTCACAACATGCGGAGTCGAGTCGAAATTGTCAGCTTAAGACCGAGGCGCGGGGAACGAACCTAGGACGAGAAGGGACTAGTGTGACAGTGCAGTATCTAAGATTGTTCTGCCGCTGCAGAGCACTAAGCATACTGAGTCGGTCAATGTCAGAGGGCTGTTCACTTCACTGGTTTGATCACGAAACCGAGGAGCGCAAGCAGTAAGCAGGTAGGTAGACAGATACTTGATCGGCTGACTACTTAATCTATAGCTCGCAAGTTATCGAACCACCGAACGTCTTCGAGTCTTAAATTAAAAATTAAACACGAGGCACGCTCGTAGCACTTGCTCCACGCGAAGCAGCTGGCCTGCCCTGGAAGCTTGCACCCCTGATTACACTGCCACGCCTGGACCCCATACCAGGGCGCTCATTACCGGAGATGGAGTTCACTCGCGAACCGTAAGCACCCGGAACGTGACTTGCTCTCCTGCCGCCATTGTCTTCACGAGCACCAGCGAGCTGCTGGGCAAATGGTGATCTCTTGCGCAGATCAGGGCCCTTCCAGTAGATGACGTACACCGAGACCACCAAAAGAAGCGAGATGCAGAAAAGAATGGTCGAAGCGTTTGCAAGAGGATTCGAGCCGATGTTTTGGAAGAATGGAGTAGCGGGGAGTGTAAGCACACCGGCGAGGAAGTCACGCGCCCAGCCGTTGCCTCCAGTCGCGGAAGCAGAGTATGGACCATATGCGCAGATCATGTAATCGATAGTGGCCATGTAGATGGCGTAATTGGCGATACCGATGATGGCTGAGGCAATCATAGAGCCGATCCAGTGAAGTGGTGGGCCAGTCGAAGTCCAGGCGAATATAATGAGACCGATTGGTAAGCATGGAGCGGTATAGAGCAACCACCAAAGTCGGGCCTCGTATTGTGCGATCTCATCTCCCGGACGCTCCTTGCGAAGTCTCTCATTACGCTTGATAGCAGGAAAGAAAGAAAACCAGGCTAACAGGTAGCCAATACCAATTGGCACGAAAGCAAGGCCAATGGCAAAGGGTACAAAGTCCCATTGGGCGTACACCAGGGCATACGACTGCAGGAACATGAAGATGATGGCATCAGAGAAACCAGACAGTAGAGAAAGGACAAGTACAATAGGCTCCGTCAAGAACATACGGAATGGGCGGATCCAAGTCGTGATAATCTCGTGGGCACTGAAGCGTTCCTTGAAAGGTGTGAGCTCGTTGGGACCCCAGATGTTCTCCGGCTTGCCGTTCTTCTCGCCTTCCTTTCTACGCCTCTTGGCAATGCGATCCATAAGAACTGTTGTGCGGGTTTCCGGAACCATAATGGCGTGGGCGATCTGGACTGCGCCACCAAATATCAACTGGATCCAGATGTTCCAGCGCCATGCGAGGAACTGTTCAACAAAGCCGCCGACGATTGGACCAAGCACGGATCCGCCGACGGAAGAGAAGACTATAAAGGCGACAGCATACTGCTGGTTGTCAGGTTCCCACATGTCAGCCACCATGGCCAGGGTGACAGAACCACCAGCAGTGGACAGACCACCGAGGGTGCGGAAGGCGATGATGGTCGCGTAGTTCGGCGCTATGGCCACAGGGATCTGGAAAACGTTCACGAAGAACAGAGAGAGCTGGAGGATAGGCCATCGACCAAGCTCTTCGGACCAGGGGGCCCACAGCTCACACCCGAAGGCGTATGCAACCAAGAACGCAGCCGCACCGACACGCGCTGCCTGAGCACTGACACCAAACTCTTCTGAAATCCCACCAACTGCGTTGCTGTAGAGCGACGTGTTAAAGTTCATCGATACCTGGACAAGGAAGACAACGGACAGAATCATCCACTTCTTCCATTCTGGGAAAGAGAAACCGAGTTCGTCGTAACAATCCTCTTCGGTCATCTCGTAGCGATCGTAGGTGCCGAACTTCTCGTAATGGGCGCGGTCGTCGTTGCGTGTGACAGAACGGGTAGAGTGCTCATGTTGCTCGTTGCCGAGTTCCGAAGAATCCTTCTTCTCGTGGAGGGCTGCTTCATTGTTATGGACAGTTTCCGGGTCGTGAATCTCCGGCTTGACTTCTGCCGCGGAAGCCATGGTGGGTGTGAGCGACTGTTAGTCTGTGTTTGTTCGATATCGATCACAGCCTGACATGCGACAGGATCGTATGATTGGCAGTGTCCCACAATTCCCCGGAGTGTCAACCAAGATGTGACTGCGGGGTGCGTCCGTGGAGGAATGAATATGGGATGACGAAGGACATGCGACAGCAGAGATGCATCTTATAAAGAGAGGCACACACCTACTACGAACACGGCTCGATGCCAGAGCCTGTCAGACGTCATAACACAGCTTCTTGCTGACCGGCTGTCGCGTTACACTGGATCGCCGGTGCAGGAGGCTTCAGAAGCGACGGGTTTTAGCCTGTCACAGCGTAGCGGTGCAATGGAATTTGTGGGCCTTGCCTTTCCAGCAGCGCGGAGGACGCACTGTGCCACATTTGAAAGTGTCGCTGATGCGGAAGTTGCTGGCCTGACGACGTCACCGAACCTTAATGAACGCATCCTCCGCAACTTCCCCAGCTTTTCCAACAGCATCACGCGATCGCGAAATATCCTGAAGCCGCCCAGCATCAAGAGCCCCCAAGCAAGTCTTCATTTTGCAAGCCTTTTGTCTGCCGCCCCAAGCACCGCCGATCTCTTATGCCAAGTACGCCCAAAGTCTTAGGATTGCTCATCGACTCTTTGAGCCGCCCCTGACGTCACCCGGCCTCGTGCCTCATGCCTGAAAAAAATCCTCCAAATGTCTGCCCACGGGCCCCCAGCATTTCACCCACAGTCGAATTTTGGCCCACTTTCTTTCTTCGAACCAATCACACCAGTAACGGCAAATCACACGTCGGATCCGAACACGCGATGTGACGCTGTTATGGCGGTCGGCTTACCAAATGAGGATAGTTGAATGCCATGGCCGCAGAGCCGCATCGGACGTACCCACAGTAAACAGCGTTCACAGACGTGAATCTGCCTCATATTTGATGTTGAAGTGTTACAAAGCACACATTCATACGTTTTGGTGACTTGATTGGAGTCTGTCTCTATGTAAATGTCCGTATGAGTTTAATCTGGGCGTGTGCGACACATATATACCCATGAGACTTTTGCTCTGTTTATCGATCAAATATTCACCCAGTCGAGTTACTCCGGCATGGGATATCGGTAAAGGGTAAGACCGCACTCATGACTCGAAGAATTTACTCAACAACGGCAGTGTGACTTGAATCCACTGCAAGATTCAGCGTTGCATGTGGGCACTGTCACAATACCCGACCAACGGAAATATCGCTATATCCGCCGGCTCTCTTTTCTGTACCGGTGAAAAGTACTTGGCGCTCGATGTGAAACGATGTAACGAAGACGAGGTTTCTTGAGCAGAGATATGTGGCCAGGATCACGTCTTGAAGAGGTATGACCTCTCTGTTTCCTGGAATGTACTTGACAACAATGAACTTGACTAAAGGAGTGTTCTCAGCACTTGCGAGCTCCTGCAAATATAAGACTTTCTATCTCTGCTATTCGATAACCTGCTTCTCTTCTGTTTTAACACCCGAGCTTTTCTGTTTGTTGGTTCTCCATTTGTAGTACTCTCCACCCGTCATAACAGGATACTTCATTGGATTATCCGCACTCACACATGTCGGCACTGGCTCCAGCAACTTCTTCCGATCGAAACCGAAGAAGAACGGCGCGGAATACCGTTCATTCCCACTTTTGTTGATCACTCGATGCACTGTCGAAACAAAGAAGTCGTTCGTTTGCCTCATGAAGCAGTCTGCAATATTGACGACAAACGAACCTGGAACTGGATCCGCTTTGATCCAATTTCCTCTCTTACTTAGCACTTCCAAGCCCCCGGAGTCGTCCTGTGTCACGATAGTGAAACATTCGACATCAGTATGAGCTCCAATGCCCTGCTGCTCATCAGCAGAATGCATTTGCTCTGGGTAATGCAAAATCCGCATCCCCGCTTCAGGCCTTTTGATGTACTCATCAAAGTAGTCTTCAGGCAGATGTAATGCAAGAGCGAAGATTCTGGTCAAATGCCTCGACAGTTGTAAAAGTTGGGTATGATAAGCGTACAGTCCTTCGCGAAAGCCAGGTAGATCATTCGGCCAGATGCTGATCGGCTCCTCACTTTTGTCCACAGCTTCGGGATCTTGCGCGGCGTCATAAGCCCAGTTGAAAGCCTCGCTGAGGTCTACATCGATGTTAGCAAATCGTCGCACCATCCTCAACAACACCAACCTTGGTATTTCCATCCATTCCGGTTGTAGTACTTCATCGGGTGGAAGCCCACATACTCATTGGGCACCAATCCCGTAAACACTTCCATCTTCTTCTCTTCCGACAAGGCAAAGAATCGCTTTGCTTGCTGAAACGCTTCCTCCGAATAGCCAGGCTCGATGCCATGGTTTACCATATAGAAGAAACCAATGTCTTTGGAGGCTTCCCGAATTTCCGCTGCGACTGCCTTTCTTTCTTCAAGATCATCGCTGTAGATTCTCGAGACATTGATTATCGGGATACATTCTGAGGTCGATGCCGTGTTCGAGTTAAAGCTGAAGACTTGGCCATTGTGGAGGGTGACTGTTCGAGCCTGGGAAGCAAGTGTCTCAGTCGCTGACATCGTGGCTCTGTGATAAATTGAAGAGATGGGTTGCGTCTAGAGATATTGCGAAGCTCTTGATTCTCTACGATCTCCAAAAGTTCGCCCGCACCACATCGTGGGGGCGGGGTCTTTCTTAATGAACTAAGCAGCTACAATCACACGCAAAACATATTCACTATCGCACCAAGCGAGGGAAAGAGTCCACAGCTATCAGGAGACTCATCCTCTGGTTGGCTACTTACGCTGTTCGGCAGTTTAACAGTTCAGCAGTTTAACAGCCATGTAGATAAGCGAAGCCAGACTCGGTAGACATGCCCAAGTCACCCTCCACAACCACTATCAGCCCCACTTTATTCGGCTGCTAGTACCCCGATGGAGTATGCTACTCATTACTGTAGGACCGTTGCAATTAGAGAGAAGGAGAACGAGTCGCGTCATCGACACTCTGATATGCATATCCGCGAACATTAGCCTCAACAATCCGGACGTCTTATCTGGCCTTAGCAAGAGTAATTGACAGCTATATGAGAGTAGCCACTTGTCACTGTTCACGAAGATGAAAGAAGGTGGGACTTCGCTTTTCTCTGGAATTTCAAGTCACCTATACTGCACCCAAAATGCCAAAGCCACTCACCCAATTCCTGCGACGCATCGAGGTGAATCGCGACACCGACACCGACGTCAACGCATATGTCAACAAAGACACAAGACCGCTACCACCCTCCCGTCGTAACTATGGACCCTGGTCATTCGTCGGTCTCTGGATGGTATGTCTCCCACCGACCACCCGTGCTTCCGCAATCAACAAGACTCACACGATTCCCGCCAGGTTACCGGCAGCTTCAACGTAGGCGGGTGGACGACCGGCTCCTCAGTCATCTCACTGGGTCTCAATGTTTGGCAGTCTATGCTTGCCATCGTCATCGCCCACACCTTCGTCGGCTTCGTTTGCATAGCAGGCGGCCATCCCGGCGCAAAATGGCACATTGGCTTTCCTTACTGGATGAAGCAGGTCTGGGGGACTTGGGGCTACTTGTTTCCTATGACTGTGCGTGTGTTCCTGTCCTTCGTTTGGACATCGACCAATACCTGGTACGGAGGCCAGTGTCTGAAGGTCTTCCTCACCTGTTTGTGGCCCTCGTATGCCAATCTTAGTACAGAATTGGCAAACGGCACGATGAACACTGGAGACTTCACAGCCTTCATACTCTTCATCTTCTCATGCTTACCATTGATGTGGTTCAGTCCGGAGAAGTACCGCAAGCCATTCCTTCTAGCATCGACCATCGTCGGGACCACAGTATTCGCACTGCTCATCTGGTCCATAAAGCTTGCAGGAGGTGGAGGCGCGCTGTTAGCCGATGTCTCCGGCGTCTCTGGCATCAAACCCGCCAAAGGAGGAGCGCTTGGCTGGGCTTTCGTAGCTGCTGTCATGGCCAACATCGGCGGTATCGCCACACACATGTTTTCGCAGTCAGACTATACTCGATACGCGCGCAAGCCAGGCGACCAGGTGCTTGCCCAGCTGGTCATGGTGCCGCTTGGTACTATCATGGTCGCGTGCGTTGGCATTGTGTGCACATCGTGTGCTGCACAGCTCTATCCGGAGGTGGATAGGCTGCTCTGGCAGCCTTACGCCTTCCTCGATGCGGTGAGACGCTACGAGGATAACTCAGGAGCAAGAGCTGGTGTCGCATTCGCAAGTTTGGCCTTCATCTTCTCCCAGTATGGTAGGTTATCGCTCTTTTCTATCACACCATATCACCACTAACATGGGCTCAGGTATGGTCGTGGCCTCCAACGCCGTCGTAGCCGGCATCGACCTCGCCGCACTCCTACCAAGATGGTTCACCATCCGCCGTGGCGGCTACTTCACAATCGCCTTTGCATTCATCATGCAGCCCTGGCAGCTGTACAACAGCGCGACCAACTTTCTGACCGTAGTCGGCAGCTTCAACGTCTTCCTCGGCCCCTTCATGGGCATAATGTTCGCAGACTACTTCCTAATCCGCAAGTGCACCATGAAACTCACCGATCTGTTCGACGAGTCACCCACAACGCTGTACTGGTACACCCGCGGATGGAACTGGCGCGCGGCAATTGCGTGGACTATGGGCGTGTGGCCACTGATGCCTGGTCTGGTTCAGCGCGGAATGGCGCCCACGGAGTTTTGGCCTGGGTGGACGCGCCTCTACCAATTGTCTTGGTTCTTGGGTTGTATTGTTAGTGGGTCGGTGTATTTGCTGCTTGATCGCTTCTGGCCTTTGCTCGGTAAGACGTGTGTCGATGATGTCGATTTTTTCGGTACGTTTGGAGATGTCGACGTACTCCCAGGTGTTGAGGTCGGACTAGCTGGCGCGTTGGGGGAGAGAGTGCGAACTCGAGGCTCGACTGAGAAGGATCTGGAGGCGCATTCGTACCCGGTTGAACAGTGAAACTCTTTGCAGTAGGTATTTCGCTGGTTGCTACTTCTAGTCTCAGCATCACGTACCGCATCATATCAGTTTCATACCAAAGCGTTCGAATTTTATCTTGATTGTGACTGATAAAACTATGGTACTACGACCAAAAAGATATAGTTTCCCAATTCTGCACTACACCAACTAATCCAAGTGGCCTCACGGATCAGGTAACCTATTCCACATAGAGGTACCAATAGTGACAGTATTGGATAAAGCTACTATCACCGTCCGCATAAATGAGTATATGCCTCGAGACTGCCTCATAACGAAAGATCCCGGACGATTGCGGCTTTTTCAATGCGTCTGGCGCGCAGTCTTATAGACATGTTTCAAATCCCCCTTTTATTCTTGACTTCCATACGCACAAGCTAACCCCTACGCCCTCGGCTCCTTCCCCCCAATCTCCTTACTCTCCTTCGCCACCCCCTCCCCCCCATCCTTCGGTACCACAACCCTACTCTCCGCCCTCTGATTATCCTGGCCCGCCGCATACCTCTTCAGCACGTCCAACCCCACAATATCCAACGCGTGATGGTGCGTCGCCTCCAGCTTGATCCTCGGCACATCCTCGATCCCACTATCAACAGCCGCTTTCCACGTCCGCGCGTACCCGCACAGCCGGTCGCCCTCTTTGATCCCGCTTTTCCGCAAGTCGGTGCCCTGCGAGCGCGTCCAGTCGAGGAAGGAGGAGGTGAGGTTCAAAGCCAGGGGCATCTCGGAGCTGCACATGCCTTTGCTGTAGCCCGTGACGACGGTTTTGGCGGGGGTGGAGTGTTGATGAAGGGGCTTGTTGAGGACTAGCATGTGTTAGCGAGGGGTGGGAGGGGAATTGGTGGAGATGGCGCTGCTGGGGGAGGGAGAGGAGGACGGGAGCGAAGGTGCGTTTCGATGACGGCTGTCGAGAAAGGGAGAGTTTTCCATGTACCGTTCTTCTGCGTCACATCTATCTTGCTCTGCTCATTCTTGCCCGACATGGCGAGTCTCGTTCGTAGTTGCCTTTTCTCCTGTGTGTCCTTCCCAACCGCACTGAACTTCGTAAATTCCACGAAGATTTCTGCGTAAATGGAGAATGAAAGCTTCAATGGCAATATACCGTAGCAATTGAGGTTGAGCAAAGTCTCAGGCACCAACTGACCTTTGTACCTGAAGAAATATGCGTATCCACCTTACCCCTTCCCCGCGATGCCATTGTCACCATGATGCGGTCATGAACAAGTCTTTGACGTCACTTCAGGGTCCTGAGCATCAGGTACCAGCGTTGAGCGCGCCTTCCCCGGAGACTGACTCCGCTCAGCCTCATCACTTACGATTGGACAAGTTCAGGATATTCTTTGGATGATGTTGTTGTCATATAACATATCATAAGTTTTGAGGGCGGAAGGATCGACTCGACCCCAGGTTTTGCTAGGCTCGTTTGGGCAATCGTGTGGGTCGGGCCGATGGCTTTCTCTATATCCAGGTACTTGCCCTCTTGCGACCACTGTGAATGGAGTATATCTCTGATTATCAGAGACAACTGACTAAAAGTAGGAAGTTGGAAGTTGAATATACTCTATTTGATATACATAAGCCCATATACTAAGATCTAGGCGCCAAATGTCAAGGTTTCAGTGCAGCGTCCAATTGTATCGTGAAAGTGCATCCGCTGCACACAACCCATCTGGCCATGCCATCAACACATCAGTCCGAGTAATGATGACCTTGCTGTCTCGTGCTGCCGGATTCCCATGCCGCGAACAGGTGACGCATCTTCGAAAGTAACACAACACCGACTCGGATGTTTTGAGTGCGCAAGACACGTGGTCTCGGTGAAGAACTGCGGGCCACACAGCTTGAGCGAGGTAAGCATCACGTTCCTCAGGCATAACGGACAACGCACAATGCACGACAGCCGCCTGACTTTCCCCGCCAAGCAAGCCAGCCCTCGAAATTCTCCAACGGCCCTCCTGCATCGTGACAGCTGCGCCAAGCGCTCCTTGTCTCGCGTCGGCATTGCCAGCGCCGACTCTCCGATGTGTCAAAGGCAAGTTCGCCTCGTCCGCCCAACCACGTCACGCACACTCGTACATGAACCTTGGAGTTTGCCCTGATCAACGCGTCGTGACGAGTGATCTGCGCGGGACGCAGGGGTCAACGCAGGAAGCATGCTAGATAGCTCGCCTTGCCGCGGGAAGCCCGTCATGCTTGGTATCTGTGTACATAAATCAACGTCGGTGCATTGCATCCCTTTGCTGCACGCACTTGCGATGTACATGTAGTACGCCAGTGCGCAGTCGATTCCGCTCACTGCCCGCCTTACTTTGTTATTGCAGTGGAGAGCGGGCGGAAGATGAGATGATAGCGAGTCGTGGTGATGAACGGCGTGCACGGAGGGCATCTACGGTCGCTTCGGTGACAGCCGGGGCGAAGACAAGACAAGGATCACTAGTGAGTTAGGAAGGTTAGTGTGCAATGCATGAATGAGGTGCAAATAAGCTCGATGCGCGGAATCTCGTGGCAAGTCAGAAATTATTACGAATGTGGGTCGCGCAGGAGGTAGGGCGATGACTGCCGGAAGGCTGGGGAAATGACGTGACTCTTGCGAACAGTTGTCGAGGCGTGGTGGTATTGTCAGCTCGCAAGAGGGCGAACGATTTGAGTGGGCTAATGTCACGTCACGGCGTAGATGGAAATACAGTCAATACGTTTGCCGATGCCGATGCTGGAGTGTCTATTTCGCTAATAATAATGTGGCTGCACAGTGACGTTCATGTCGTGTCGTCCGAGTCTATCGTATCGTCCAATTCGTCGATCGTTCTCGGACGCTCGAGTACAATATCGGGATAGAACCCTAGATCGTGTACCGCATGCTCTTCCCCAACACGGCCGTAGCCGTGTCCCGCATTGAATGGCAATCCGCTCTATTTGTGGAGCTGGGAACGCATCCAGTCTGACATAGTCAGATCAGCAAAGTGGAGCAAGGCACCGAGGTATACTTCAATCAACCATGCAGCTTTTGTCGAATTTCCGCTACTACGTTTTTGACCCGAGGTTCTTTGACCTTGCTCTCGGCACGATAGACGGCATCTCCAATCTGCAAGATATCTCTACCAGCCTCGCAAAAGTCGGGGCCGAGAGAGAGCAGTGTACCAGTCGCTACAAGAGCACGATATACTGCTTCCGAGTCGCTGGCCGAGTTGAGGATCTTTCCTAAATCATCCAGCAGCGACAAAGCCCTATCGGCATTGTTCTCTGACGTCAAGAGAACTGAGTAGTTGATGTAGAGAGTGGTGAGTGCAATAATCAGATTGCGATGACCGGTTGTGATGAAGGGCGAAACTAGAGGGTGAATGCTGTCGAACTCTGTGCTGGCCAGAAGACGCCCTTTGTCTGTTTGGAGCAGATTGCTAACACACCGGACCGCCATCATCGTGTTGTTTGGGGGTGACTCTGCCGAAAAGACTCCAGATTCTACCAATTCCTTGACGAGGTTCTGCTCTGGCGATACAAGGTATGCAGTCGGCTCCTCGAGTGTAAGAGTCAGACGGAGCAGGTCGAGAGCAGGAAGACGCTTGTCTGCGGGCCATTGTGTCGCAGCCTTCAGAAGAAGATCAACGCCAGCAAGTTCCACATTCTTCCCAACGCCCTTTTTCAAAGCGGCTACTGTAGTGCTCAGCTGATCGATATCTGAAGGATTGAAAGAGATGCCCTTTTGACCATCATTGACAAGAGTCTGATTGAACTCTTGCAGCTTCTTGAAAATGACGTCGTGATTACCCGACGCAATGGGCAAATAGTCTTTTTGCGGCAGAATTTTAGGCGCAGTTGGGGTCGACGGTGGCTGTGAGCGCACTTCGTTTGAGTCTCCGGGGCGATAGCGTGACTCGGAACCCCAGGGATCCGCACCCTGGGCATTACTCTGACCCAGCGTAGCACCTTGTGTATTCTGGATGATGAAGTTTGCGACTTGGTCAAGGTAGGTCAGCGGCAGCTCGTTATCCTCGATGAACTTGCGTGCCACCTCGTAGTGGTTCTGGCTGACGTTGTACGGCAGTTTCAGTGGAGGTTTGCCCTCCTCAATATCTACGTCGAAAACATAATCGTAGTCCTTGCCGTTGTAGGAGACTTTGCGTCCTCCACTACCTGCAGAGTCTACAACAGTGCCAATATTGACCCACTGGTTCGCCGCTGCTGACCACTGGTATGCCAGGATGTTGCCATTCGCTTCAGAGATCATCTGTACCTGACCTTCTTTCGTGCCTGAGCGCTGCGTGAGAAATTCTGGGCCAGGCAACTGCTCCTTGTTAATATTCCCCACTGTCTGCTGAGGTATCGACGAGCCCTTGACGTCATCGTTGAACTGCTCGATCTCGGCAGGAGAGGCGTGACGTGCCTGGTCGCGAGTGAAAACGCGGATGAGTTTGTCGCTAGCTCCAGAAACGATGTCGCCATTATCAGGACACACTGCCACACTCCAGACGGAAATGGCGGGGTGTGTGATGGTTTGGACGCACTCGTTATTCTGCCACACGCGCACGGTGCGATCTTCGCCTGCGCTCACAAGCGCGCCATCTGGTCGAACGGCAAGCGAATAAATAAAGTTGTCGTGACCATGCAGCTCGGCAACTTGCTTGCCCTGAATTGTCCACAGCCGAATGATAGCGTCGTTGCCTGCAGAGGCGAACTGTGCGCCGGAAGGGTGGTTTGGTGGTAGACGGCAGAGTGCACGCACGACCTCTGGAGCTTGTATCGATCGCAGCTGCTTGCCTGAGAGGTCGAAGAAGCGAATCTGCTTGTCTGCACACCCTGTGATGATGGTGCTGCCATCGTAGGCAAGCACTGCCCAGACAGCAGCGCTGTGCTCCCCTAATGTGATCGACTCTCCCCACTTGCCCACCTCCCACACGCGTGCCTCCATGTCCCAGCTGCCGCTGACGATGTACCGGCCATCCTGACTGACATCAAGGGCGCTTATGTTGTTGCCGTGGCCGATGAGAAGGGCGTCTGCGTTATCTTCGATGCTCTTGCCAGGCTGCCGTACGTCGATGATCTGATCCTTGCCGCCAGAGACTATGAGGCCCTGTGGATATTGTGACGAGGCGGGAACAATAGTCAGCGAGTTCACAAACTCCTTGCCATGTGTCTTGACGATGGTACTGTCGTATGTTGGCGGGCTAGATGTCTCCAGCTTCCAGAGTCGTACCGTGGAATCGCGCGATGCCGAAACGACTGAGGCTGCCGAAGGAAAGGCGACGCAGCGAACGTCATCCTCGTGACCGCGCAGAGTGGCTGATAGTTTGTAGTCGCCCATGATGATTACGGCTACCCCTGCGGTGTGGTTGCGTGGAGTGGTTGCGTAGGTGCGGTGCGATGATGGCGCGGGGCAGCGTTGGCGGCGACTCCAGGTGCCGTACCGTAGCAAAGCGAAGACGATGGAAGGCGGTGGATTGACGGAAAGACCACCTGGGGGTTTTTTAAATGTCGGCTCACCAGCTTCACCCGCAAGGAGGGTGCAAATAGCGATCCTGGATGTGTTTGCTGGTGCTGGTACTGGCAAACAAGTCAAGTGTAGTCAAAGAGCTTCGCTAGAGCAACGACGTCAATCACTACCCCAGTCGCTCTTGCTGCCCGCGGCCAGCTCCATCCCAATGGGCTGGGGTCGCCTCCAACATTAAACACCCTTACCAAGCATTGCGAAGCTCTGTTGAGACTGTCCGCATTCATTGGAAAGCTTTAAAAGCTTGAGAAGCACAATGTCCCTTCTCGGCAGTAGTTTCATGTATTTGGGCACCAGTGAGCACCGCTGACTGTCCAACCGCTGACTTCCGACCTCATTGTCGCTCTCTGACCTCTCAGCGACTGGCAATGCACTGCACTGCCTCCAATCGGGCACCGAAATCAGAGCTGGTTTCTTTTGCAGGTCCTCTTTCAGACTTGGTCGGTTGCAGAGCTGGCTGTCTCGCTAAGGAAGTGGCTGCAGCTGTGCAATCTCTGATGGAACACCCCACGTACGAAGTAGGGAGGCTGGAGCTCAGCTCTCGGTAACGGAAGGTAGCCCTGTGGCGCGAGCCACTCGGCGCAGCCGGTAGGTACACAGTAGTTGCAGCCACAAGCTCCTCAAGCGCAGCAAGCGCTGTCGACACCCATCGATTGTTCGATGCTAGAAGCTTGCTATCTGGCTTGGTATACTTTCTAGGGGAAAGTCCAATGGTTCACAGGCAAGAGGTGTTCGTGTTCCTGCGTTATCACGTCTTCTCTCCAGCCTATGGAAGTACCGAATACAGCATCTAATCATGCTTTGTCTGACAGGCGTTGCAGCTCTCTGCAAGGGCACTTCCATCTCCACGCTCAACAGCAGCTTGCATGAAGAGCCTTTGAGACAAAAGACAGGACCTCGCACCGCAGAACACTAGAAAGTACAGCGAGCATCCGTCACTTCTCGCTGGAACCAAGCCGCGGCAGTGTGCTTTGCCTCCCGCTGTTGCATCTGGAGCAAACCTCAAACTGGCAGCGATCACCATTCCTCTAACGGGTCTGGACCGAATGTCACACTGAGCCTCTGGTCGGCTCGTCATGTCGTTTTTGTTGTGGTGCAACGGCTCATGCTGCGGCTCTCTCATGCCTGCCATCACCCCGCAAATCATGGGAAGTGGAGCACCGCCGGTGGACGGCGTTCTCGTTTCGCCGATGTTAAGGGATCAACACCAAGCGTCAATGCAATGGCAGCGCGACACCGCTTGATGGTCACGCTGCCATGGCCAGAGTTATTGTTGCAAGCTGCTGCCGTTTGGCGCCCGCCATTCGGTCCGCCTATGAGTCTGCGCCTCGAAGACCAATGCATGGCTGGGTCTGACAGATCTGATTTCTCGCTCAGCTTTGGCCTACAGCCAAAGACAGGACCAAGTTCCTTAGGGTCTCGATGTACACAGCATATCCCGGCAACCACGCGCATCCCAAACGACGCCATTCCCTGCACTCTGGACCGAGCTGGGCGCTATCTACCTAGCACAAGCGGAATCGCCTCGTTGACCGAGGACCGCGTGTCAGCTTAGCCTTTGAGCTGTCGTAGGGGGGCCCTGTGACTTGCTTAGCACCAGTAGCATGGCCAGATTGCGGGCCTATCTATGCAATGGCCTCTACGAAAGAAATTGAATGCGTGAAAAAGCCCTGACGCCATTTTCTGGAGCATACAAGAGGGTGTGCACCCCTCGCTCTGGAAACCCAGCTTTGCTTCACAATACCTACTCACCTACTCTTGACATAGCAACACATTCAGACTTAGTCCATACCCGGCTACAATACCATCCCCACAGATCAGCACTCTTGTGTCCAACAACGTTCACACCGCGTCTGTAGTAACTACGCCGCTTCGCCGAAACATCAAGATCTTCTCGTTGCAAATCTTGAGACTCACACTCCTTCTACTGTAATTAAGAAGGCCCTCAAGCCCGCGCACCTCCCATCCGGCGCTCCAATTCAGCGTCACATACACCTAAGATGGACTCTCCAATAGTCGAGCTAAGATCTGCTCTTGCATCGTGAGTAACTTCTCTGATTCTCCAAACTCCTAGCTAAGTCTTTCAGACTGTTTGAGTGTGGCAAGTATTCCGATCTGACCATTGTCTGTGGAAGCAAAAGATATGAGGTACATCGCGTACTCCTGGCAACTCGCTCGACATTCTTCGAGGGAGCATGTCGCGGTGGCTTTCAAGAGTCGTCGACTGGTGTCATCGACCTGACAGAGGATGACGCAGAAGCTGTCGAACACATGGTCCATTGTGAGCATAAAGTCTCCGTAAGACCCCGGATTAGCACTAATTGACCCTATAGATTTCTACCACCTTGACTACCTTCACAAACCACTATCACGCGCGAACTCGCGACGATCAACTCGTTCCTACTCTCCAAGCCCAGTGTTGTCACATTCCACTAGACGCGGTCCCCCGAAGAAGCTCAACATGGCAGTCTTGGACGACCCACTACTTGCACAGATGGCTGCAGCGAGCCCACTCACACCTCCCGCGGAAGACACGTTGTTTCAGCCTCTCGACGCATCATTGAAGCTTCCTGATACGCCAATGGCGGAGCAATTTGCCGACGAGTACATGGAAAGTGTGGCTATGGAGCCAGAGGTTAACGTCGAAAGCGCTCACCTGGTCACTCACGCCAAGGTTTATGCAATCGCGGAGAAGTACGTATGCCCTTCCGTCATTTTCGCCCCCGGTTTTTTTGCTTTTTTGTTCGATCGTGCACTGGCGACTTCGTTGTGCTGCCGTGTCACCTGCGGAAAGTCCCCGAGGCCCCTGCTTGGTGCGGCCCCAGCATCGTCAAACTGCCCATCCAGAGCTGCGCATCTACCCCACCATCACCTAGCACTGTTGTTCTGCAAAGACATTGCCCAATCATAAACCTCTTGGTCCCAATTTGCCGTCTGGCGCTTCTAGACCAATCTGCGTCACCTTCCTTCCATCACTTACGGGATCTATGCCGATGAACCACGTGCTAACTTACATCACAGATACGGCATTGCAGGTCTGAAGTCACTTGCCCGCAGCAAGTTCTCATATCAGGTCTCTATGCATTTGGATAGTGCCGAATTTGCAGATGCCTGTCAAGAGGCGTACGAGTCAACCTTCCACGATGATCGCGGCCTGCGGGATGTCATCATCCAAACTTTCCGCGCGAACCCTGAGCTTTCCATGCGCCAGGACGTCGAGATGGTCGTGCGTGAGACGCCAGGTCTTGCATTCGAACTTTTCCGCATGGCCAGTGGCCTTCCCGTCTGGTCTTGAAGATAACCGGACCTATCCGGCTCGCGCTTGGGAGCACGGTTCTTGCCACTTCAGCACTATAGTCACTGCAGAGATCAGGACTAGAGTCAAGGCGACAAACGGCACACTCGAACACAGTACATGATAGCGGCGAATGCCGCTCAACGATATCTTAGGCTTACGAAGGACTCCAATCATTTAGTCCTCTCAGTCTTCCGCTGTGCAAGCCTCTTCTGCACCAGGAGCAGATGGGATTGATTGCCTATCAGGGCAACACCTGACAGGCGGTGAGTGGCGCTATAGAACGCCCGAAATATCTATCAGGCGAGGCTGTTGGTGCCTTTATCGTTTCCTTGACGGACTTTTCAGAATAGCCTACAGAGGCCCAATAGCCAGAATCTGATGAAGCTATTTCGTAGCTTTTAGCACCAGTAACATTATGTACAACCAATTAATTTGTCTAAAACTACGCTCGCAACTAAAAGTGGTACACATTGTGATTCTAGTTGCTGACACTGTGACACAGCGCAGAACTGTATAACTTGTGCTGCCCAGGCAGTGCTTGGTCCGCATGACTTGACGTTCCACGAAGAAACTCAGAGTGCACACTATCAACAGAGATATCAATATCAGTCCTCGTACATACATCAGACAGACATAACAGCAGATGACGATATCTTAAACAGAAGGATACTAACTTAGAACACTTTGAGTAACCCGCTACCCCTCTTTACTCATCAGCTCGCTCAAAGCTTTCCAGGTCTTACTATTGGGTGGTTTTGGCGTTGAAGTGCAGTTACTCGAGCATCGAGAGTATGACGTCAGATCTGCAAGGTCAGAGGATGGTGGGGCGGGTGGGGTGGTGGGTTGCCAAAGGCGTTGCAGGGTGATGATGGTAAAGACAGCATTGATGCGACGGATACTTTCTATGAATGTAGGAAAGACAACACGTAGGACGGATCACTTCCTGGCAGAACGGAAAGTTAGATAGAGTAAGGAGAGCTGGAAGAAGCGTGTGTTGTGGCGATAAGAATATTCGTGCCTTCTTCTGATGTGCGGCCGGTGGTTCTGTGTAGAGAACGTGGAAGGTTAGTATTACAACCTCGAGCAGGTCTCTTGAAAAGGAAAGAGCACAAACGGGTATAATAAGCTTTTGGGGGTAGCACCTTCACCTCGTCTAGACGACGACTAAAGGGACATCTAAGGTGTTACCTTACTGTGTCACTACTCTCCATTTCGCCTTCACCGAATCCTTCTAGACTCCCAGCAAGTTGCTCAAAGCCAACGCGACATACTCGCCGCCTCCTTTCCCGCACACAGCCTCCCCATCCACCCTCAAAGATGATACTTAAACAACGGACTCCGATCCCCCATCTTCTCCAACTGCGCCTCCGTATAGATAACCCTCCACTCCTCCTCCGTCTTCTCCCCATTCCTCTTATTAATCCTCCAAAACAACCATTCCAGAACAAGTGCGCTCACCAACCCCGCCGCCGCAAAACTCAAACTCGTCCCAAACCCCGTCGGATACATGGGCCTCTCCTTCTCCTGATAAATAAAGCTCCCCACGATGCCCCCCAGATTCCCTATACAGATCATCGTTGCAATCCCAATAGCTCTTTTCTCCGGCCCAGCTAGGTTGTTAATAGTCCATGCATTGCAGCCGGGCAGGATTGGGTAGACGCCGATGCAAGCCACGTGCACGGCGAAGTAGCAGAGTGCGACGTTGTTTTTGATGTCGGCGGCGAGCGCGAAGAGGATCGAGAAGGCGATGATCAGCAGGAGTTGGGAGGTGGCGATGAAGGGCATGCGCCAGGTGAATTTGTCGGCGAGGAGGGAGGACAGTAGGGCGGAGAGGGCGCCGCATGCGTAGGGGGGCGCGGTCATGAGTTGGGCTTTTGTCGAGGTGAAGCCCATGTTTTTGAGGATTTGGGGCATTGTACTGGGAGTTTGTTAGTTATTTATCGAGTGAGAGGGTGTGTATCATTCGGGAGACAAACAATTTCAGGCCGTAATTAGGAACAGCATTAGAAGCAAAGATCATGGCCTGAAGGTAGATCTGCCAGTCCTTCGCAACCTGGCCCATGATGCCCCACCGGATGCCTTCCTTCTTTCCGTCTGCATTGACGCCCCGCTCCTTTTTGATTCCGCGGGTCATGAGGTTGTTGAGGCGGAGGAAGCGCGCTTCGTCTGCTGTGAGCCAGCGCCCGGCGGCGTGGGAGGGCGAGTCCGGGAGCAGCCAGAAGACTGCAACGCCCATTAGGACGGTGGCCAGGCCCTCGAGGATGAAGATCCAGCGCCAGCCCTCGTAGCCTCCGACTCCTACATCGATCAGTACTGTGCGATGGGATATTTGTGGGATACGAACCATTCATTTTGGCGATGGCTGCAGCAAGCAACCCAGAAAAAGCCCCCGAAGCGGCACTGGCACAGTAGAACAACGCCATGCGAAACTGAGTTCGGTCTGGGGGGTACCATTGTCCAACGAGATATATTGCGCCTGGAAAGAAGCCCGCTTCACACAGTCCCAGAAAAAACCGCGCTGCACACAAGCCCCCAAAGTTCTGAACCACCCCCATCAGAGTCATGATACTGCCCCAGCTGAGCACCAAGATACCCATGTACTGCGACGGTTTCTTGAACTTAGCGAGCAGGATGTTGCTCGGCACTTCAAACAGTACGTACGGGATGAAGAACATCATGAGCGCGACGTTGTAGTCTGTGCCGGCCATGTTGAGTGAGGCTTCGAGGCCTTCGATTTTGGCGTTGCCGATGTTGGCTCTGGGCCAGATTAGTCCCGCTGAGTGCAGCAGCGGGGAGGGGGTTCAATACCGGTCGAGATGCGAAATCAGATACAAGATTGCCAGCATCGGGCATAGTCGCCAATCGACCTTGTGGAAGGTCTTGTCTTGCTCGCTGCGAGGGAGGTCGTGCATGAACTGCGCATCTTCGAGGCTGAGGCCGGCTTTTAGGAAGGAGTGGAGGTGCTCGTTGGCAGATACTTTCCCTTCGTACACGATGGAGTGTCGCTCGTCGCCTGGATCTTTCGCATCGAGCGCCATCGTAATGGTGGTGGGGTTCTGAGATGGCAGAAAAGAGATTGGATGATAGCAATAACAAGAAGAGACAACCGACGAACGAAACCACCCCGCGCTTCTTATATATCAATCATAACCTTGGGTCGTACACGCCCACAAATCAGCTAGACCTTGGTGTTGTCGCATCGCCCTCAAAATAAGAGCCGACGTCCTGCACTGCAGCATGACCTGCGGTTAACAACACCCGGTGACGATCTTTGCCATGTGCGAAAGGATCCTTGGGTGAAGAGGCATCGTCATTTGTTCGCCAAGGTCGGGGTATTGCGGGGGATAAGCAACGAATTCCTTGGCGGTCGGCTGGGCATGCACTTCGTTGCAATGTAGCGCGAGCTTCGGCACTTCAAGTAATCTTGATCTAGAAGCTTACTCGAGGAAGCTGCGTCGGGAGGCTGCATGAGTTTGCGAGTCTGGGCGTTCTGGTGCGTGGTTCTAGGTACTAATTAGAAAGTAGTGCTTCTTTCTGAAAGCAGCGAATGACTACTTAGTATAACGCAGGACTGAGCAGCGCTGGAAGTATACATACTTGTTATCAGTGTGCTACAATGGGTTGCAGAGGCTTCGACCGATATACAACAGGCCATTGGCTTAGCTAAAGTCTTATTGTCCTTCCCAAGCCAGACTTCACGCACTCTCGTCTACAGCACCCAATCAATCTCAGAGAGATCCCTCATTTCACACAACCACCACCGGCCGCCTCTGATAATACTTAGCCCTCCAGCAACCACTTCACCCCTCTCAGTGTATCCCTCACAAACCTGCCACTCTCTTCTAGCTCCGGATAATTTGTCCAAAACATATGCCCATACCCCTCATAAAGCTCAAACCGCGTCAACACTCCGGCCTCCCTCAACTTTCTGTCATATAGAACCGCCTCATCGCGCAGCGGATCCAATCCACAAACCTGGAAAAACGCCCTCGCCACGCCCGCGTGCCCATCAGGGTGGCTGTACGGATCCCACAGGGGTGAGTTTGTTTCGGGTGCGTAGATTGCCTCAACTCCACCGGGCTGGAGACCGCCTTTGAGGACGGGGTCGTGGATGTTTTGCAAGCGGGATGTATAGAGATGTGCGAGGTCGGCTGGCACGTTTGTGTCGGGTAGCAGAGCTGGAACGCACAGGTACTGGCCAGTGATGGGGGGTAAGAGCTTGTTGTCGCGGGATAGCATGGCGAGGACGGCGGCGAGGTTGCCGCCTGCTGAGGCGCCGCCTACGATAAGTCCTTCTTTGGGGTCTGTGTTGAAGGTGGAGGCGTTGGAGGTTGCCCAGAGGAGAGCGTCATAGCAGTCGTTAACGCCGGTGGGAAATGGGTGCTCGGGCGCGAGACTGGAATGTATCAGTCTTGGGATGCATTTCTTCGGGTCGATGGGATATGTAATTACCGATACTCGACATTCACACAAACGGCTCCAAGATCACGGGCGAACATCCTGCAGTTAAGGTCCTCGTCGGTTAGATCTCCCATCATCCAGGCTCCCTCGTGGAACATCATAATCAACGGATTCTTCCTGCCTTCCAGCTGAGCTGTTGTTGGTTGATACAATTTTACTCGAATATTTTTTCCATCTCTTGTAGGCACTTCATGCAGAGTTTCAGTGACAGATACGGGAATCGGACCAGGGATGGGATACAAGTGCCGCAGCTTTTGCAAATGCTCGGCTCGAGAGGTTCGCCAGCTGGTGATGTCGGTACCGCTGATGTCGACGGGACGTGCTTCGAATGCCGCTTCATAGGTCCGCGATACAACGCTAGATGAGAGGACTTCGTCGCGGGTTAGGTGAGCCATGTTGAGTACGCAATTGCTGTGATAGTCTTGATGAGGCTGTGGAACCAGTCAAGAGACAATATATGTTCATTAGCCGAACACGATAAGCGAAAGAGAAGAATACTAATAGGTTGAGATTGGAAGAGTAAGCGCCGAGCTCGGTAAATGCTGGCACTGCAGATTTGACGTCATCCCATCAACAAAGTGCTCTTCAACCTCAATCTATAAGCAGTGTGCCACCGCGAAAATACCTCCCAAACCCATCCCATAGCTATAAAATTACCTCTGCGGGGTTGTACAGGGGTAGATAATGTATGTCCTCTATAAGCTGTCCTCGAAAGATCCAAGTCTGCGTCCTGCTTGAAATCAATTCCCCATAAATATCGTCCTTCCTACGTTTATAAATATCGATCGCATCAATGCATCTTTACCATCTTTAGCATGCATCGCCCTTGAATCTGATCACCATCAGTAACTTATCCCTTGAATTTTATTACGTCAATCTTCTACGTTCTCTGCATAGAACCACCGATCTTACACCCAAAGAGAGGCATAAAGATCCACACCGCCTCAGCTCACCACGTGCCAGACCGGCATTATTTCCAAGCCCTCCAGTACTATAGTCCATATTTCGGATCTAGTCTTTCCGCAGTCAGCGCAATCGAGATTGTTGACATCACGTTCCAGCCTCAGGCCAGCCCCAGGCACCCACGCCAAGCAACCTCAGGCTCTCCCCTGCACAGCCACACCAACCCCTCCCCCGTTCAAACACGCCTGCTGAGAAACCCGCTGCCTCGATCTGCAGTCCTTCGTGCAGGTCCTCGATCTCTCAGGGTCTCTTTTGGCCCCCGGAACTTTTCCCCCGTCAAATGCGTCGTCGAAGCCCTACACCCTCTGATCTGATAAGGCCCAGGAACAGAGATGATCAGTACTTGGTTGAGGATTGTTACGCCGTGCGGATGCTGGGGTTTTCGGGTGGCTGCAGATACGGCTGGTGCTTTAATCTGACTTCATTGTAAGGATATCGGGTTGAGAAAATGATGTATCTATTTTTAATGAGTGAATCTATCTATGATGAAAAGAGAAACTATCCATGACCCAAAACCCAGATGCGCCCAACAATGCTCGCTTGCTCTTTATATAGTGGTGGTATTGATCGATCGAACAAGACGGGCAAAGACGTGTAAGCAAAGGGTATCCAACTATCCAACTGACAAATGAGAGAAAAAGCGAGCATAGAATTGAAAGCTGTGCGGGCGCCAACAAAAGGAAACTTGCAAAATGAAGGTGGTATAGTCATAATAAACCCAAGAAGTAACAAAAGTAGTTACGGAGAATGCGATAGCACAATGGTAACAGAGAGCTAACATCTTCTCTGATGGGTGGTGCGCGATCAGAGTAAGCTGCGAGTCTGGACAGTTCAGGAGGCCTTCTCTACGGTGCAAGCACCGCATAGGGAGTGACCGCAGGCAGTACAAGCGGGGATCCAGGTACCCATAGGACCATCACCACAATCACTGCAGTACCATACAGTGTGTCCGTCGGAAGGATCAGTGCCGTAGTAGTTGTCGCCGTAGATGCCAGTGTGTCCTTCGTGGCTAACGGAGAGAATGTCTGAGGCAAAAGGATCGGCCAACGGAAGATCGGCGGAGTAAAAAATAGTTGATACCATCGGCATAGTTGGTAATTTGGAAGTTTGATTGAAGCTTTGCTCGGACTGAACGAGCTGTTGGCGGTTGGGGATCTTAGACTGAGCGGCCATTGTTGATAGGTCAAAAGTGAGTTTATGGATTTGAGAGAATGATATTGCAAGTGATGTGGGCAGTGTGATGAGATCGAAGTGTTGATGATATTTGAAGTAAATGCAAAGAAGGTATATATACATACTGCATTCTTTTCGAAGAAGGACGCGTTTAGAGCATGGCCACATAATGCCAAACCCACGATAATGGCCCTCGGGGCGGAGCGCAAAGGCAACAAGAAAGCCGTGAAAGTTTAAATGTGAGGCATGAAGGCACACGTTGGGCGTTGACGGGGCGGCATTATGGAGGACACCATGAGTGGAGCAGCGAAGGCAGACACCCTCTAGTCCATACAGACAACGTAGTTAGGACTATTGTGTATACGACGTCAGGTAGTTCGACGATGCTGTTACTGGGTGCATAGCACTGGCGGCATGACGATGACGGGGGCATGAGGTTGTTGGGATATCTTGGGAGCTTTTCGGGGCGGCCAGGTGGTGCATGAGGTTGGATTCGGTCAGCTGCTGTGACGTTGATACCGCTGTGGCTCGTATTGCAGGTCGCTGGGCGCACTAACTTGGTCGTCGCCGCAGAGTGAGGCCCCATAAGGCATTGAGTTTGCCTTCTTTGCCTCTTGCAAGGTTGTTTATTCCGAGGCGAAGTCGGCTAGTGATGTCAGCCACACTTAGTCTCCTCCTGGGAGACTCTTTTTGGTTCTCTGAAGAGTGCGCCCACCATGCTAAGGACTCGTGGCTGACTCCAGCAGGGGTGTACGGGTTCCTGCATACGGAGGAAGACATCTTGCATAGAGCCGTGGTTGTAGATAGGCGAATCCAAAGGATTTTTTTGACTGTCTGGTGGCTATAGGACCTACAGATCGAAGTGACGCAATTTTCGTGAGCTCTCAGTCAGTCCCTACGTCGTAATGGACAAACCCGTTGCGTAGCGTCGCCGGTGAAAACGGTCCATAAAAGCAGCATGGACTATTCGAACAGACAACGTTGATCCATGCGACGGGAGTCCCGGTGAAGGCGTCGGCCACACAGCATTCTCAGACTGTGGTTTTGGCTGTTCACCGGGCCAGGCTACCGCGCAGGTGCTGCCCCGGGTCGCGAAAACGTGCGTGGGCCGCTCTAATACAGTCTAAGCCATCTGAAAGAAGTCAGCACGGAACTCATAGAAGCAGACTGTGAGCCTACCTTCTGCTACGGGAGACTGTTCGCCCTTCGTCAGCACCTGTGAGTCAGTGCGTGAAAGTGCGAAAGGTCCTCTTCATGGTCGCCCCTTTCTTTGTCACCACGGGGCGTGAGTTGCGGTGTGGAAGCAATCCTTCGCCTGCAAACCCAAATTGGGGCACACATCTCTTATACAAGCACCTGTCAGCCTTGTGAGTTATTCTTCACCCTCACTCGCCTCACCCCAAGGCCCTGTGCTGCTCCATCAGCATCTCAGGGCGACCTACAGGGCGGACGATCGAAGCAAACAGAAGATTTGTATGCTCAGTAAACAGATGAGGCGGTATAGCTTGTTGGTATATTGGAAGAGGGATCCCAATGAGTGACAAGGCTGGAGCACCCGGTCAGGGAAGAGGCTAGCCCCTACCTTCAACGAACAGCGGCATGCTTGCTATCATTAGTGTTACCACAGATAAGCACGAATAACGACTGCAGCTCAGAGCTGGAGGGCTGACCAGACCACAAGTATCAGCGCTCAATTTGTGGTACAGTCGATCACGAGTTGACGTTGCGGGGTTGCAAGCAGCTGCGCCCTGAAGTGACAACTCGAGCCGGCTGTCCACGCCCGAGTCATGTCCACGCCAGCCACGTTTGAGGTGTCACAAACATATTGAGCGAAGGGGGACTTTGTTCGATGGGTGACGCGCAGCCAGCGCCGTGGTCGTGCGATGGGGCTGTGCGAAAGCGAAGTCATTATCATCTTCCCGTTGCTGTCGTGTTGTTCGCTGTCAACAGTCAACAGATCGGCAGGCGCAATGACGTTCGTTCTGGTTTCAAGGCAGGCAGCCGAGCATGGCTGTAGCGCCAAGCTCATTACAGTTCAACGCCAAACTTACCAGCCACCATGAGACAGAGACAGAGACACCGCCTCCTGCTGTATACCTGCTCCTCTGCGTGAGGTAGCTCCTCTTCCCTACGAAATGGCGCCTCCAGTAGCTCCTGCCGCGGGCGCAACAAAGGCGGATGTGCGCGACCAGTCAGCGCTCGAGCAGCGCCTCGGGCAGTCGACAAGCGTAATCATGCCGCTCCTCGAACTGGGTGCGATGGGATATGTCACTTGGGTCTTTGTGTACCAGATATGTATACAATACCTGGTAGATCCCTCTGCCGACCTCCGCGCCGACTTCAACGTACAGCCACGCCGCGCCACCGGCATCGCCCTCATCGTCGTCTACGCCCTATTGCTCCTACTCCTACTCGTGCCTTGGTCGCGCCTCCTACAGGTCATATGGACGAAGCCGGACCTGGTTCCCTTAGGGGATACATCGCTGGAAAAGTCGGAGGTCATAACGAGCTGGATGGGAGAGTACGATGCCTACATCTGCGACTATCAGGGGATGCCTCTGTGGTGCGACAAGTGCCACAACTGGAAGCCGGACAGAACACACCACTGCAAAGAGCTGGGGCGATGCGTGCGCAAGATGGACCACTACTGCCCGTGGGCCGGCGGTATCATTGCTGAGACTACGCACAAGTTCTTCATGCAGTTCGTCTTCTTCACAGCGCTTTACACGACATACGTTTGGATTACAACAGCCATTCTCCTGGCTGAGCGGATATCAAAGGTGATTAGCAACTGGCTCTCAAAGCAAAGACAAGAAGCTAATGCGTCATAGACTGGCTCCCGTCCAAGCACCTGGATAGGGGTTGTCGCTGTCGGCGTCATGTTCTGCATCTTCACATTCACCATGAGCTGCATGACAGGCTGGAACCTCTGCATCAACTGGACCTCCGTGGAAGGCATTCAGCGCGGCGGCGTCTCGAACATCGCCATGTTGATCTCCAGCACCTCCAAACAACCAAGCCTCCCCTCGACACCCTCGGACAAAGAACAAAACAATGACGATTGGCCAGTGTTGACCACTGTTCAGCGCGGCCCAGGACGTGTCTACGTCGTGATGCAGACCAAGCCCAACGAACATCCCTGGTACACCACCCTCATGACGGGATGGAAAGACGTCATGGGCAATAACGTCTTTGAGTGGCTGACGCCCATTAAGCATAGCCCGTACAAGCGCAAGACCCATCGAGGCGAATTCGAATGGGGCGAGCTGGTCTACGACATGGCGAGGCAGTACGAGGCACGGAATCCTGGCGTCAAGCTGGCGCTTCTCAGTTGAATATGCTGTATGATCCTCCTGTTGTACTCTTTGCAAATTTAGCATCATTTTGGCGTTTGGATGATACCCTTGTACATAGACTCGTTTGCATCGCAGCACATACATATCCCTCGTACTGTCAATGTATATTGTTAATGTATGCCTGCGTCCTACCATGCCCGAGTACCAACATGCCTTTCCAGCGGACCAGTGAAGAGGAAGGTGCGAGAGAGCAGGTTGCCGCTTATGTCAGACATGACGGTTGCGTCCCGTTTTCAAGTGGGAGGATGTATGTTACTTCGGATCCCGGGGTTGGCCATTGGAGGCTAATGAATGTTTGGGCTCTTTTGGGTGTGTACTTCGTAGCTTGTGCCCATTAGAATCGAGGTGTCTACTTCATTCTAGCATACCTTGCATTACTCAAGTATGCCATGTCGCAGTCTTCACGGTACGATATACGAAGTTGGATTTCATCTTTAATTCGATCGTTTGCAAAACGCAAGTTGAGCAATCCGCTGAAGCTAATGTGAGAGAAAGCGCTACATAAGGGGCCAAGCCCGCCAAACAAAAAAAGAAGATTCTATCTCCCAAAGTACTTCAACTCGAACCTTCGCACAACCGCGTAGCTTGTGAACGCGAAAGCAAAGCCCAGCTCGAACCCGACGTCGCCTCCGAACGGGGCTTCGCCCGCCTTCAGGGCAACGGGTCCCACGTACCACACCTGGCTCATGCCGATGACCATGCCCGCGATGCCGCAGCAAAAAGAGAAGATGGCTGCGATGCCGGGCGCGAGCTTGGATTTTTGGTCGTAGATGGAGAGGTCGTAGGCGGACATGGTGCGTTTGTAGACGAAGTGGTCGCTGAATGCGATGCCCTCGTAGATGGCCAGCCAATAACCTAGAAAGATTGTTAGATCAAAGCTCAGATCAGTGTGGATGATCAAGCTTACCAATAAAGTTCATAAAGTTCTCAAGCACCTCTTCGAAATGCGAGTAGCCCGGGATTGCAATCGCAATGTAGATGCCCGTACCCACGGCGGTCCAGATGAACCGCGGCACGCGCTGTGTCCAGCGCCCGCCCAGGACCTGAATGGTCAGGCCGACCGAGTAGATGTTGGGGCAGTTGTTGGCGATGATGCTCAGGGCGAGGATGACGAGGCAGAACTTGCCGAAGCCGCCGAGGGGCCCGAAAAGGACGGCGCCGAGGAGGCCTCCCGTACCGGACGCTGCGTAGCCGTCTGCATACTTGTTCTGGCCGTCGTTGAGGGTGGTGGCGGTCATGACGGCAATGCCCAGCATCTCGGTGAAGAGCAAGGGGATGATGAGGCCGATCCAGACTGCGAAGAAGACCTTGGTGCGTGACTGGGTGCGCGGCTGGTACACGGTGTAGTCTGCTGCGTAGCTGGTCCATCCTGTCGCAAAGCCGTAGACTACGCTGCCGAAGCTAAGTATGCTGCCCATCTCGCTAGTGCCTACACCCATGGGGATGTTGACGAAGGCTCCTGAATGCGCGAAGACGCCAAGGGTGATGATGAAGACAACGGTGGTGGGGATCCAGGACCAGAACTCGTAAAGATGGACGATCTTGTAGCCGAAGAAAGTGACGCCCAAGGTGCAGAAGGCAATCACGATGATGCCGGCCCAGCCTGGGACGTCGTTGTTGACGGCGTTGAGCAGCTGGGCGCCGACAATGGAGTTGACTGCTGACCAGCCGAGACAGGCTAAAATATTGAACACAGCAACTGGCATGGTCTGTTAGAAGTGTAAAACACTAGGTATTGGTTGAACTTACTGATCTTGACACCCCACCAACCGAACCAGAAGCGTGACAAAACCATTTGTCGCAGACCAAAACGTGGTCCAAAGGTGGAAAAATAGCAAACTGGGATGATTCCAATCAAGTTGAAGAATAAGCAGGCCAAGCATGCGTCTGTGAATCCAAGGAAGAAGAGCTTTTGTGCTAGGAGACCAATGGCGAAAGACGACACCACCATGTTGGCGGAGAGCCACTATGAATTTTGTCAATTGTTATTCATTGGAACATTGGAAGCAAACTTACCATTGTGCCGACGTTAAGCAAAGAGTTATCAAATCTCTCATCTTCCGGGACCCTCTCGATGCCGCGCTGCTCGACGTGGAACTTGGCTGCAAGCCGTTGGATTTTAGCGTACAATGAGTCTCCTTGTACGAATGTTTCTCCTGGGACAGCGCCGTCGTCGGCCATTGATGACACACGATCCTCCTTCTCCAGATCTCTTTCATAAGGGATTTGAGACGCCATACTGAGGAGCGAACACAGTATATAAAAGCGCGATAGAGGCTATGCCGTGGTATGCAGCTCGATTGTTGTACATACACGTGCTGTGTTGGCCGCCAGCTCAGAAAGGTAGTGTCAGAGGCAAACAGAAATGGACATTGAGCTCTTAGAATTCTGTCACGACTGTGGAGCGTGGATGGATCCTTTTCAGGCCGATTTTTTCGGATATTGGGATGATTTGCGCAGGGATCTAGAGCCGGGCCTGCCGACTAGCATGATAAGCCTACCACCCACATCCCGCAGAACAAACGCCAGACAGCTGTGAGAGAGGCGAGATACGAACGCGGGTCTGAGCGATTTCAGGTCTCGCGACGGCGGCTCCGGCCGCCAGGATTGCGCGGGTTGGAGGCCTGCCTTGCTTGACATGCTTGTTACGCGGTAGCAGGGCGCGCTGCTCGCTTGGCACCTGGGTGCTTGCGGTTTAGGACTCAGCCCTACGACATGGAGCTGTCCGATCCCCAGGATATAACGAGTGCATGAAGGGTAACGCAGCGTCGGATGCTTCCGAGGTATCTGATCGCGAGCATGCTTCTTGTCACCTCTCACACTTCGAGATAAGACAGGATGATGCAGCCAATAAAATTGCCAATTTTGGTGGTGACGCAAGCGTTTTACCCCACCTTATCGCGTCTTGGTGTAAAGCTTGTTCCAGGTCAAGCTCGAGTCTAACCCTAAGGGCAATGTGGGGCCGGCTATCTGCTGTCGGGTTTATAGACGCGACCCCTATTACCGCACAGTTGGTACTACGATTACACAAACGCAAGATCGCAACGTTCTTCTTTGAAAGTACAACTATCCAGGATGAGGCACGCCACGTCGCTAATTGCCACGAGACAATACCGCCAGCAACTGCCCGCTCTACGCTTGAATGCCACATAACAAGATCCCATCGACTGTATTGAATGCGACGAAAGATAACGACAAACAGTCCCCTATAGGCAATATCTTAGTGCTGCTTATCATTCGTCCAGCAATTGCAAGAGACAGTCCCGGATTGGATCATATCTGCACCTCAACTCTGAACTCACCGAAGAACTGCACGCTGCAGTCCACGATCCAGATTCGCTATTTTACCTGGAGATCACCCGTATTGTGGACATCTGTAGACAGGGGAAGAGATGCTGATGCCGTATCAGGATGATTTGAATAATGATACAGCAATCCAGGACATGTACTTCCGAACCTTGACACCGTCGGACGCTGCCATATATATCGTATGCAGGCGTCTGACCAGGAGCTACACCCATATATCTAATGGAGCCCAACGTAGGCCTTGAAAGCTTATTAAAAACCAGTGAACTCCTACTTCCGTTCCTTGCTTTAGAATAGAGCTTTCTCGGTTGCTCACCTGAAGAGTAAGTGACAAAGTCCTTACCACCAGGCCTCGTCTGCGCTATGAGAGACGTGCAACGTCTTGAGGGTATATCGACATTGCTGCAGTACTGTACGCCAAACTGAATCGTGGTTCTCGTCGCGTTCAGGGCCGCAGCGAACGACATCGCACCAACGAATTGACAAGTCTTTGGTGTACCAGATGACCAGGCCGCTTTCTTGAGACTATGCGGTTTCACGCTTTTCTTCTGGTCCAGCAATCTTCTTTTTGCCTGGACAACAACATAATGGCGGCTATAGCGGAAGCTCGAACTCGAGATGAGATTTGGAAGCAATCCAGGTCTTTACAATAGCGAACCAGTCACCAGACAAGAACGCGACTCATGATGATACGGTATACGACAGGCCAAGCGTGATCAGATCGACCTGAAAACATGGACCGAGGAACCTATCCACCGCAAAGCGATCTGATTGCTCGAGATCTTGGGAGATCATGCAATATAGCGAACACTATGGCACGAAAGCGGGCCTCGGCAGATGCGTGCCGCTCCGACGAGATGCCAAGGGAGCGTCTCCATCGTAAAGTGTTTCATCGGTAGCAGATACTAGCGGCACTTCCCAACTACCGAGGCATTCTGGAGATGTAAGATCAGGCTACCAATCAAGAATCAGGGCCAAGGCTGCGACTGCACGGCATGGATAATTTGAGCCTTGGTAATGTGTCTGCTTTTGTCTTGCAACAGCTCATTATTAGGTACGGGTTTTGAAGAATAGATGTCAGAATGGGCAAGATTTCTTAGGCCTGTGCAACTGAATCGCGTAGAATAAAGTGCCGAGAAGTCAGCGTCTGCAGGCGCAATACGAGAGCTTGATCTAGACAAGTTACATCCTGATTTTCATGCACAACGATGTGACTTTGTTTTGGAGCGACAGGGGAATGCACTTCTTCTTGCGTATTAGTTGTTGTCAACTAAAAGACGCGCTCTGTACCGGGACAAGTACACGCGCGCTACCTCTATTACCGTTTATCTTCTCTTCATTTCGACGAGAAAACAGTCACATCTTCTGATAGCAACAATTGCTACTTCGATATTATATTGCTCCCGGCCCATCGCCAAGCATCACCAGGTCCCGGGTCTAAGCATATTGCCTAGACATTTAGGTCTCACGTTGAACACCACATTCTACACCACGGGACATAGTATGCCTAAGCCGTATCGACTTCGAGTGTCTGCTTGGCACAATCTAACACGTCTAGCAATGGCAAGCTACTGCCCCTGTGAGCGTATCGAACAAGTATCTATCGACATAGTTCATGTTTCTGCACAACTTTCCGGGACGCTAAACAGTCTATTGGCGACTTCTGCTTTTCACTCCTCTCCTGATTGGCTCCTTTAGCGCAGCCAAGTAGTGGGTCGAAGTCTTGAGCGCAATAGGTATCGAGCAGCATTCTGGAAATAAGATCAAGCATCCCCTGTTACCTTACGTTTTGTAAGATGGTTCTTCACTACCACACCTAGTCTTGGCTGTCTCGTTCTCCAAATGACTGGGCTCTTCGTTGAGGGAACGGAAAAGATGCCTCGGTTGGAATAGATTAAACGGCGAGGCAGTGTGGTGGAGTAGTGCCCATGCCTCCAATCGTCCGATGGGATACTGAATCTCACACATGGATATGGGCTCTGTTTGGTATTGCCATAACGATGTATGGTTGCGGAACAGAAGTTGTCGGACCCCTTCGCTCCTCCCTGGCCAATTAGGATTCCAATTTTTTTGAGGCAGGATACAATACTTCGTAGTCAGCAAAGCAACATGGGTATCAGCTAACTCGGTGTGACACGCGAAGAAAGATAGTGGACGTCCGCAGGCTTGATTTCAAATAACCAGTATCGTGGGAGCGTGATGAAGGAAGAATGCTCGGCATAATAGAGCAAGGTTGTAAAGAGGGGTAAGAGACACAGTGGTAGAGTGATGTAAGCATCTCTGAGTGGCTGTGAAGGTTGGGTCAGGGTCTACACGTAAGAGGGGACTCTTTACAACATCACCCCGTTGCGCCGAGCACTCTTCCCTTGTCACTCTACACCCATACCCCGAGATTGGTCAAATTTTGATTGTTTGCCAGGGGTGAGGTCCCTAAACTCAAGTCCCTGAATATATAAATACCACCGGTCTTCTCCACAACTGTCTCCCACCCAGCAGCTTGCCTTCGCTCCAACTGCCAGAGACTTCCTTCGTTACACACCTTCTTTGCAAACGATCACTTGCTACCACCTCCGCAATGGCAAAGCTCTTCTCTCTTCTCACGCTGATCGTCGCAGCAGCAGCAACTCCCGTGATGATCCCAGCCTCTAAGTCTGCCGTCGTGGCCACGCGTCAGTTGGTGTTCGACCGCACCAGTCTGACCGAGAACGAATTTTCCAGCATCTTTGGCGGATGCAAAGATGTCATCTTTGTGTGGGCCCGCGGGTCCACTGAATTGGGAAATATGGTAGGCAATCTCAGGCAAAATTTGTATATCAGGCTGACCCTGTCCGCTAGGGCTCTATTATCGGCCAGCCGCTTGGCGACGAGCTTCGTCGCGAGTATGGTAGTGATCTAGCCATCGAGGGTGTGGACTATGCGGCCCTGTTGTCTACGAACTATCTGCCCGGAGGCACAGATATTCTTGCTGAACTAGAGATGCGCGGCATCCTCGAGGATATCAACCGTCGCTGCCCCGCATCAGTCATTGTTTGTGGAGGTTATTCGTATGTTTCCCCTACACAGCTGCGTTTAGTTCGAGACAAAGCTGACTTTTGTAACAGACAAGGCGCAGCTGTCAATCACCGTGCCATCGAGGATCTCTCAACAGCCGTCAAGAACCAGATTGCCGGGGTTGTCACATTCGGCGACACGCAGAATCGTGCAGACAACCAGCAGATTCCCAACTTCCCCAAGGACAAGATCAAGATCTTCTGTGGTGGTATTATCCGTGACACTGTATGTGATGGAAACCTTGCTGGGGCTGTTCTGGCACCTCATCTGAGCTATGGAAGGAATGCGGAGGAAGCCGGACGCTTTTTGATTGGTAAGATCAATGCAGTACGCAACTAGCATCTGTCCAGCAATAACTTGGATACGAATATGGCTCTGTTGTTAGTGGTATATATGGAAACAGGTGGTACTGTAGCTTTCGGATTGTCACGAAATGTTACCTTCTTTTTGCAACGGGCTTTGCACGCTTCTACAGTGACCGTTCGATCCCAAAGTAAAGAAGCACAATACATTCAAAGTGATTTAGTCTGTAAGGAAGAATGTTCCAAATAAATTCGTATCGTAAGCTTCATTTGTAGTAAGCTGAAGGAGTAGGATATCCTCCCTGCCCCGTATGAATTCCCGTATCAACCGACCTCGCATTGAGAATAACGACCTCCTCAAGCGGTCTGTCACCTGAATCTGTCCTCACATTCCCAATCTTCTCGACTACATCTAGACCGTCGACCACTTGACCAAAGACGGTGTGTTTACCATTCAAGTGGGGCGTAGCAGCAAGCGTGATAAAGAACTGGCTACCATTTGTTCCCGGACCACTGTTGGCCATGGACATGACACCAGGGCCTGTATGAAGGAGAGAATTGTCGAACTCATCCTCGAACTTGCCACCCCAGATGGATTCACCACCGCGACCAGTGCCAGTGGGATCACCGCCTTGGAGCATGAAGCCAGGGATGACTCTATGGAAGATGACACCATCGTATTTGCCGGCGTCTGCGAGGCCAGCGAAGTTCTCTGCTGTCTGTGATTATGGTGTTAATAGCGTCTTTGGTCTGTTCATGAGGCTGCACGTGCCTTAGGAGTCTTGTCGCTGAAAAGCGCGATCGTGATATCGCCGTAGTTAGTTACCATGAGCACTCCCCCTGGCTTTCGCAAGGAAGATCCAGCTGCATTACTAGTCTGAGGGGCTTGTGCGGACGTTGTTGGAGAAGAGGCGGGTTGTCCCTGCGTATGTGAGGCAGCTTTCTCGTCGGAGGAGTCGTGCTTGAAGAGCTTCTTGAGCTTGTTCATTTTGGCTTGGTCCAGGGTTCAATGTGTATACAATTTCATCTGATAATAGAACAAGTTGGTGACAAACAGAAGAGGAGAAAAAGACTGTGAATCTGGTGACAGGCTGGTGGGGGTTGGAGATTGGAGGTGACGATACGTCATCTTTGGCTAGCATGAAGACTAAGACACCTGCTTGTGAAGCCATTGGTGATAGGGTGACACCCGACCTAATAAGTAACAGAGTGACTGCTCTATCTAGTGCCGAAGAACATCGATCTGTTGATTTCACAAAGTGTACTTTTCACCGAAACGCAGACCGGTGTGCGTTTCTCATATTGACCAAGTTCCTTCAAGTTCAAGATCCCCGGACGATCTCCCGCGTCCTCTCATTCCGGTCACATCCGTTTTGCTCAATACGCATCCAAATTGTAAACTACGATTGGAGCCAACGCGTCATTGCGCATCCCTTTCCTTGATCTAAGAAATACATAAGATACAGTTTTGGCATGTCGATCAACCCGCCCAAAATGCTGAGTACACGATTTAGAGTTGTCGGTCATTTTGTATCCGCGGGGTTTTCGGCCCGTATGCTTTCGCACACACGCATTGTGGCAGAGGTAGGATATTGTGGGACAATAACAGTGATCTCTCTCAGCAAATTCAAGCTGTTACTTGGCACAACACATAGTCAGTGGAAGCAGCGTTTTGCTTAACTCAAAGTCCAACTGAGAGAGTGTACATGAAATCAGAGGCCTCGAATGATAGCGGCAGGGTGTATTAGCTGCATTTGTTTTTGTTTTTCCAAACTGGAGCCCCTGGCTTGCGTCTTGTTGTGTCGAAAACTAGACAATTAAGTAAGACATGTGGGATGCATGTGTCTACAACACAATGTACTGAAGGACTTCCGAGTGTTACTCTGGTCATTTTTTCCTGCAGCGATGAACTTGCATCATTATGTCGAGTTACAATCATATCCCGAGCAGCATTGTATTAAGACCCTTGAGCGTCTCAGAAAGACCGCGCCGCGACCCGCGCCGCGAATTCATCTCTTGCCTTCTTCGAGATTCATCATGTATGTTTGTAGTATAAAGAGCGCGAAGACGTGAAGATGTGTTGTGAAGAAGGCAGCGAACGCATGGCTCCATAATTAAGACGTTCTGTAATGACGTCAGCCCTTCCCCTCCATCTTCTCCATCATTTCCAGGGCGCCCTCCACGCCGCAACTGAACATTCTAGGCCCTTATTCCGAGTTCTGTACTCTCTCCACACTTAATCTAGAACATATTCCGCCACGATAGTTCTCTCCGGATAACTTTCAAGCCTCGAAAATGACATCACTGTGTCCCCAGGGCTGTGCATCAGCTGAGCCGTAACGCTCAGCCCTACGACTTCCCGCACACCACACTGCAACGCTCGTAGAAAAACAGTCTAGACTTCCATTCCGACGGTGAAATATGATGTCAGTGCCTTCAAATTGTGTATGCTGTCACCGCTGCTCACAGCCATGAGCCCTGAGGAGTCAAAGAATAGCAGTCGGGCAGGGTTGTATGCAGCGCATCGGTCGATTGAGGAGATCTGGACCTGAAGTATCTATGGAGAGTGAAGAGACGACATTGTTGTCAGAGGCACAAGGAAGAGATATAAGACGAAGTGGTATTGAGCATGTTTAGAATCATAACACATTTACAACATCGAAGATAGCAACGCAACACCGCGCACTCACGAACATCATTCACGCCATGCGCGCCTCGAATCTCGAGCCTGTAGCTGCACCAGCCACAAACAACAATAACATCAACATCGACTCATTGTCAACGCTTCGCATTTCCCTTACTATCACCACCTCGCCGTGCACCATCCCACAACACAGACCTATCCTTCTCCCTAGTGGCGTAGTCTCCACATCACCTCCATACCCTCGCACGAAAAATGCAGTGCCGGAATTTGTGCCGCATCGCCCTACGTTTCTATCTGCAGCTGCTCTACACGCGTCAAGTGTGAACGACAAGGGAAAAGGACATCGACACGCAGCGCTCATTGCTCATTTGAGGGCTGAGCTGAGAGAGGACGGCGGAGCATTCGAGGATGTGGTGAAAGATTGCAGGAGAGGGAGAGGAGGGTATCAACGGTCGTAAAAAGTGTGGGAGTTTGGGAAGACGAGAGGAGACATTAGTTCGGACCGGTCTTGATCTGCTTGTTTGCTTTATCGGTGATTTGCGATACCCTGTACGGCCTGACTGAAAGGAGAGATTGTATGGCATTCCTATTAAGATACTGCTTTCGAATTTCATTAGGGTATTCTACTCGATGACCTACATGTCAGCCATGCATTTGTGTAACCCAACCGCGCTAACCATGTGCAGCCAAACTCCAGCTATGCAAAGGGAATCGGAATATCTTAGGTTAAGTCTATTTCTCCCTTGGAGTCACCCTCAAGTAGGGGGGATCTTTAGGCTTGCAAGCAGAGTGCCCGTTTTGGTCTACTTTGGGGGCCGACAACAACTTGTGACCAGCTTTGTTTTCCAGCTTGAATTCGAAGTTCGCCACGAAGTACGCTGTGATGATGTTCTGCTCCAGTTTCGCGAAGCGCATACCGAGACAAGGGTGGCGTGCAACGCCCCAACCCAGCCACGCGTATGAGCTCTTCTTGTCTTCCTCCCGGCCGGGCAGATAGCGCGCTGGATCCCAGACATCCGGGTTGGGGTAGATAGAAGGATCTTGGTGGGCATCGGCGGTTGCATATGTGACGACCGCGTTTGGTGGAATGACCTCCATTCCCTTGCCGGTAGGGATCGCATGACCACTGATGTTCTTTCGAAAAGCTGTGCCGAGCAGGTTGAGGCGGATTGAATCCTTCAGACACAAGTCAACGACGGGAAAATCTGCTTCCCACGCCTCTAGAGGCACGTCGTCGAGCTGATGACGTAGCGGTGCAGAAGGATCCCTGGCATGCTTAGCTGCGACAACACAAATCTCATCGTGGACCTTTGCGCGCCACTCCGGTGAGGTGGCAAGGTAGCAAAGAACCCATGCGGCGTTGATGCCGCTGTTCAAAAGTCCTGCAAACAAAGCGCCAATAATGAATTCGATGATCTTGTGCGTCCGATCTCCTTGATCCAGCATGTGTTGTAGAGGGTCATCGTGCTTTTCGTCGCTCTCTGCGCGCTTTTTGACAATCTTCTCGACCATCATGTACAGGCGAGCTCCGCCGTATGTGCGCTTCAAAACTGCCGGCGAAGGGAACTTGGGTAAGATGATGGACGTCGCGGTGGTGCTAGCCTCGATATACTCAAACAGCTTCAGTGCTTCCTTCAAGATCTCCGGGTTATCGGCGATCTCAGATGCTCCGACTATGCGGATTGTGAGTCTGAAGACGATACGGTAGATTGACTCGAAAGGGTTGGTGCGACCACTTGGATCATTCTTGATAGCCTCCATAGCTTCCTGGGTGTCAGAGGTAAGTGTCGACAGCTTTCGGCGAAATTGTTCGTTCTTAAGCAAGTACGTCAGACGGCGGTTGAAGTGGTTCGAGAGGTCTTCTTCCGTGCCCTTGCCGTCATCGAACTTCTCTGTCGCCGGCGCTACACCAAACAGGACAGCATAACCCTCTGCGAAACCTAGCTCTCGCGACTCGAAGAACAGCTTGCGGCCCTCCTCTCCGGTCAAGGCTACGATAGTGTTTGGCCCTGCGTGGAACGAGAAGTTGCCTGTTTTGGACTGATCGCGTCGCGAGCGATACCAGTCCCAGCGCCGAGTCCAGAAGCCCCAGGGTCCTGTCACAGGGTAGTTGTCATGGGCGGCAGCTGGTGCGTTTGCTGGTAATCTGCGGACGTAAAGCGTATGTATGGTGACAAAGATCAAGACTAACGCAGCAGAAGAGAGAAGCAGCAATGTTGGTGACCAGACCACAGTACGGATGATGTCGAATAGAGCCATGTCTGAGCAATGCCGTCTATGGTACGAAATCAGTATAGTGGGGGATGTCAGTGAAAGAAGACCCATGCCCACAGCGGCCATCGTGACCTGTATATAGGTGGCACGGACCCCAGGGTTGACTCTAGCGGAGACTTATCGTCCCGTATGCACTATGGCGATGTCTCAGTTTGTGCAAAAGCGATACGGGCCTGCAATTGGCTTTAGCGATGGTATGGCCATCCTGACGACGACGTTAAGCGCAGCGGAATGGAGGCGTTCCGGATAAAGTGGCGCCTTCAAGGTCTCTAGCGTCAAATTCGGTCGTCAAATCGCCGGATCCACTGGCAAGAGTTGCCATCTCGCTTCGTCTTTTCTCCAAGCGACAAGCCACCGGTGAATCGCTTCAACTTTTGAGGGTGCTGATTGGGCTCTACGTGTCCCTGCATATTCGACACATATTTGAGTAGCGCAACGTCGCGAAGAGTTGCTCGTTCGCGAACACGTCCTTGTCATTTCTTGTTTCAACGATCAACCACAGACACGCTAAAACATCAGTAGGATGGCTCGGCATACCTTGTCTCCGATGCAAGGACGGGGTTAAACATTGCTGTCCAGCAATATGGTATCTATGCCGTGGCTGTTGATGTGCGACGTGAAAATCGTGTTCGCTTCGTTTTTCAGCTTTGTTGTGCCCTGTCATCGTCAAGTATAGACATCACCAGCCATGGGCGCATATGAAAAGGAAAGCGAAGGAGCTGTTTGTATGCCATTCCAGGGTTGTGATGTTGTGGAAGTCGATGAAAAAGCAACCACTTCCATTGGGCCAGCCTCGCCGTACTTACCTCGGCATCAATCTCTACAATCTCGGTTACGATTTTCGTCGCTTGTACACTGCACGTATCTTTCTCAGTCTGCAAGATACCAGTGACCCTGTTGCTCTCGTCGTATTTACTTGATAAGTATGCTGACACCCGCCACTAACTGCGTGGGGTATGGTCTGTGCTGCGGTATCCTCTGCCCAGGACCCAGACCTATCTATTTACATGCGAAGTCCCTTACGGTGTACTCGGTCCCAGTACCACCATACACTGCTTTCTGTGGATACGGACAGAGTAGGCTTGTCCGGTTTGCGTAGTTGATAGCCTCGAGCGCCTCGGGTACAACTCCCTTCTCTACCCATGCGACTAACGCCTCGAATGAACTCGCAGGATAGCCACCTACACCTCCTTGGCAATGCCCTAACCCAGGTGCTTCGAAGAATCGATAGAAGTCATGCACGTCCGGATGCATGCTCGTTACTGCATCGTAGTAATGACGAGAGTTCCGGAACGAGACAATCTCGTCGGCCTGTATGGTAGTCAGCTCACGGTACACAGAACGCAACGATCCTACGTACAAGACCATGATATGTCAGCATCTTCCCACCTGCATATTTAAACTCGTACAGATCTGGTGATCTTGTACCTATAGTGCCATCGGATTCGATGATAGCTGCATGCAATGTTTTCTCATACTCTCGCCGTGACATACTGCTAACATCAAAATTCAGATCCTTTCGACCGAGCAGACGAATTGCTGTTGTCAATAAAGCATTCCCCACGCCAGTGCATGTCCCGTTGTCAGCGCAAACCGTCCTTGCGAGGCCCTCTGGTTGGGTAAGATTGGTCTGATGGCCCATAGTAGGCCAGATGAAGGTTCCGTCAGCTCGCCTGGCGCCATTCCATGCTGCATCGGCCACAATTGCGGCAGCTTTCGATATCGTTTCTGGAGCGGAGGGCGAACTGCAGTTCAGGGTCTTGCCGACTACGGTGTATGGATCGAAGGAGCAGGCGTCTTCGTCTGAGATGATACCTTCGCGGAGCCCATCTTGAGCGTCGCATGCCTCGATAGCAAGGTTGGTCAGGGCATCAATCTCGCAAGCATGTGGATACTCATCCATTTCGTTCATGACCTGCTGAGGGAAATATGAAGCCCATGCCCACTCCGTGTTGACGACTGGTGCAGCAGCCTGGATGCCGTTGAAGATATCTGGGTACCGCTGAGCAAACATCAGACCTTGACGACCTCCTTGAGAGCAGCCATCGAAATATGAGAATTCCGTCGGCCGACCAAAGAAACTATTGATGACGCTTTTCGCAGCCAATGCAGCGTCCTTTAGGGATACGTAAGCCCAATTCTGCACCGCTAGGGTGTTGAGGTTGCCAGGACTCAGTAGTGCCCAGTCGTCTGGGCCGGTTGGAGGGACGCTACCGTCTGTAGTCACTGTGGCGTAGCCATCCGCGACAGCCATTGACATACTCTGGTCGGTGTAAAGAGTCAATCCAGCCTGCCATCCTCCACCTCCCACCATCTTGAGTCGACCGTTCCATCTAGGTTCGATAGGCAGCAATACCTGCGAGATGGTCGTGTCGTTTTGCCCTGGATGCGTGTGCTTGAGAGTGACATTGCAAAAAGTCATGTTTCGGCCCCACTCCTCATCACGGAAACGTCTGGGGTTTCTGATGAGCGGACTCAAAGAATAGTTTTCAGCGAGGGAAGCTTGCACAGACATGAACTCTGCACCGAATATGGTAGGGAAGGCAATCGCCTGAGCCGAGCAGTTGTTGATAAATTGAGCCAGCGCCATTTCGAGGTGACAGATGGGACAGATACATTGCGAACGAGGAATTCTGAGCAACTTAATAAATGAAAAAGCAAGCCCATAGAGGGGTACCGTAATATCTCTTCGTATGATCACTGACCGGACCGGTACCCTGGATTTCGCATGCTGTCATCCTGCGCATTGGAGTTGGGGGCTTGGCCCTCGCAACTTGGAACTTGAAGTGGTTCGAAGATCGATTTATCCGTTCGTACTGGTAAAATATTACAAGCCAGGCTGCCTAACATCAACGCCTTTAACGGCTGCCGGCTAACGTCTCCGATGTAAGTGTTACTAACGAAAATAGTCAAGCCTTACAATGTTCACGTTAAATGGCTGCTCAGGACTGGCAAGAGACAGTAGAAGTATTGGTTCTCCAGCTGTCATTGTCACTTATTTCCATCGTCTCATCTCGCAAGAGCGATGTTCTGTGAGGCCTTGAGAATTGCTTTTTCTATGTGAACTCTGGGGAGGAAAACAATCCAGATACCGAGCAAGGTAGGAAAAAGAGCGACGCGCGGGAGGACCTAACATACCATCGCGGGCAGCTCGAGCGACTTCAAACCCACCATACAATCCGAGCAGGCTCCATCACCATTTTCACTGGCGGCTTGTAGGGCCTAAGACCTGTCACCTAGGTTTGTTCTCACATTACTGTGGCGCTACACAGTGATGACTCCCGATACAGTGCGTACAACATATGCGCGGATCGTTGGGCGCATTGTTACCGCACGGTGCTAGGAAGCTGTTAGAATACTACCTCGTAGATTTGTAAGCGCTCGACACTTACACCAACTTGGCAGACAATGTCCAGTGCAAAACGTCAACTCTAGATTGGTCTCCCTCTCGCAGCTTTTGATTTGACCATCCTTGGGCGCTCTACCATCATACCAAGAGATTGAATCGCATTTCTCGTCACTTGGCTGGACGCGCAAAGTACGACCAGCGAAGCCGTCGCCGAAAACCGAGGTCAAGTTGTACCGGACCGTGGAGCCATCGATGCTATAGGCGAACACAAGCTGGCTGGTACCGTTTTGGAAGATCCCGTCTGGAGTGGATGTGATCTTAATGGAGATGCCGCCTGATTCTGGATCCGAATGAAAGATCTCGCTATAGGAACTGTCCTTTGGCAGCGTCGTCTGGTTACTGATAGTACTACCAACTGACCACAGGTAGACAGGCTGGTCACATTGATTCGTGACGATTGCGCGGCCTAGAGCGAGCACAGATGTAGCAGATGTGACCAGAAGAGCGATATGTGGAAAGACCATGATGTCTTTGGCTGATGTGGGATTTTCTGTAGGTGAAAGGTAGTTCGGCGCATCTGTTACTGTTGTTTCCTTAAATGTTCTTGAGCCTGATAACGCTTCCTTGATATAGAAAAACAACATGATTTGCCCTTTACCCCTTCCGTGAGTTGCGATAGGCCGTGTGACCTCGATACAGGCATATCTGTTACACAATTATTACACTGGAACATCAGGCTGCAATCATTGGTTAATACATCAGCCGCACAAGGATGGCGGCATGTAGCAAGTATCAATCAAATATGTGTCACACATGACGAACAGTCATTTGTTAGGCGATTCTCAAAAAGAGAGCTTACCCAGTGCACTTGGCGCCAAAGTTTCACAAGCATAGCGAAAGGGGTGTAGGCTAGAGGTTTTGTTCATTATTTATCTGAAGAAGTACCTAGACAGGTCCGCCCCACATTAAATGCGGGGTAGATCAGATCCTGTTGGTCCTCTTCTGTGTCCTAACTTGGTGAAAGTTGCTTACAAAGTGCAGATATGTAATGGCAAACTTGATTGGAAGCGTTGACGAACTTCAGGGCAGCTTCCCTCAACAGCAAGAACAGTGGTGTCAACGTTGAGTGTAATGAGACTTTAGTGTCTCAGATGTCTTCCTCATCGATTTGAGCAGTCACAATCTGAGCTGTGACCACAACATGCATGTGTTTGCGGGCAAATTCTTGCTCAAGATACGTCTTGAGCGCGTAGAAGACTTCGACAGGATTGCCGGTCTTGCAGAAGTGCCTTGTCAGGGAAGACTCGATGTATTCAAGGTGTAGGCGAAGAAGACCTCCACAAGCGGACAGAGCGTCGAATTCGAAGAAACGAACCACTTCACCGAGAGGCAAGAGAAGACGCTCCTTCGCGCCCTCAGGATGGGTTCGCTCCATTTCGAGCATTTCGCGTTCGGCCCAGCGGTGATGGGTAAGACCACCAGGGTGAAGGGTGATCGTCAGCTCGTGCAGATTAGCGAGTGTACGGGCCAACTGCATGCATGGGTTGTGCAGTCGGTTCGAGCCGATCCCACTGAACCAGTAGAACTTCGGGAAGTGGAGCTTGGTGACGGCGCTGTGCAAGTCAGGGAGAGCGGCCGAAGCCAGGATCGCACCAGCGTAGGTGACATCCGCGGTGGATGCAATGACGAAGGTGCACTCAGCAAGATACTGAAGGACCTTCTCGTACCAAGTGGCAGGGTTTGTCGAATTGTATTGGACTCCCTTAAGGAAGGAAGGGCGATCTGGCGTGGCAGCATTATCCTCTCGCTCAGAAGCAATGCTGATCTGTTGGGGACCTTAAATAGGCTGTGTTAGTTACACCTATCTGGTGGTGCCCACTGATACCACACTGTGGTAGAAGGGAAGCTTGCCTGAAGCTAGAAGGACATCGATCGGAGATGCGGTAGGCGCAAATGCCGGGGCAGCTGCGTTGAGAGAGGCTATATTCGGGTTAGATCTCGCAAAGAAAAAGGCCTAAAGTCTGACAGATCCACTATTGCTTGCGGTAGAAACAGTTGCACGCCAGCTAAGACTTCCATAGCGACGCGGACTGTGGGCGCAGGTTGTTCTTTTGACTTACACATGGTTTTCTACAACGTACAAAAGGCTAGCTGAAGCTGTGCTGGAGGTTGTGAATCGGTAGCTTAGTGAGAGGTCCAATAAAGACCACCAGTTGTAGAGGGTGGAGTGGCAGTGGTGACAATCGGCACGGGTCTGGTTGGGATAATTCGCAAGATGCTAGCCCAAACTTCCTCGAATGTTCTAAATGGAAGCTGTAAGAGAGTCCCTCAGGATGCCTTGATGTTGGCAAGGCTGGAGTGTTGGGGTGGTGAAAAGAAATAGGCGCGGATGAAGCTCTTATAAGGGTCTGGGGACTTGGTATCATGGACCCCACCACCACGCGCCACAAGAAGCCGAAGTGAAAAGACAAACGCTAACATGTGGTCATGTACCGTGGACAAGAGCCAATCATAACAGTGTCGAGCTCTCCGTTCCTGTAAAAGTGCTACTTCACCGCTACCTTTATTTAGAAACTCAGACCACCAATACCCGCCAAGTGCGGGGATATGCTGGAACGACGTGGGTCAATTCCTGGTACTGAGACGCTACTGGCCTCGTGCAATACTACCTTATCGTCTGCACTGACTAAGAGCAGGCAAAGGGCAAACGCGAATTGCGCATGTAGCCTTAAGTTACGCATGTAACCAAAGGCTCTACCTTAGTCGACGCCCAGATGGGAAATGACGGTAATCTCAAGCTCAGTGAGCCAGGAGTCTTCAGGGACAACCGCTCATAGACAGGCCGCGAGCTGCTTCCACAGTTGATTAAGCATATTCACAATAGCTCGCAGAGTACAAAGTCAGCGCAAGCTCCTGGGCAGTCAATTACTTTAAAGACGAGTCATGGCCACGCTGTCGATGGGACTGTTCATAACGAAGCTCGTCGCGAGAGGGAAGGAGGGGGAAGGGGGGTTGTTGACAACAATCCAGGCACCTCGAAGCCTTAGCAATGCCACAACGTGGAATCAGTCACAAGCGAGTACCGAACTCACATACCATCGGCCAGGTAGTCGCAAAGCTCCCCTCTGGATACATATCAGTGGTAGATATATTGACAGACTGGAGCATACCGGCTCATTGGAGTGAAGCAGCACTTGTAGTGCAGGAGTTTCTGGACGTTCTCGCTACCTGAATGACCTATGTGACTCGCAACATGCGTCAGAGGCTCATAAATGATGTGCTGGAGCTCCCCAACATGTCTTTAGATCAAATGAGTGGCATTTACTTTGCGATGTCCCATGGGCGCGCCATAAGGGCAGATAGATTGCCCGCGGATGAGAAGGACTTTATACTTAGCACCTTCCGTAAGCCAATCTCCCAAATCCCAGAAAAGAGCTGCCAAATTGGGCTATAACACAGCACAATCGTACCTGGTTTTCATGACTACCTTCCCACGTATCTGGAGGTTTTGAATACAGAAGAGCTCAAATTTGCCGTAAATCGTGATTGAGCTCTTGCATTCGGCCCTGAAACCCATGGTGCAGATTGCCAAGCGTATTGTCGAGTCTCAATGTGTGCAGAATCCTCAATTGGCGAAGGAAAGCTCATGCTTCGTTCGCTCGAGATTGATCGTATTTGGTTGACGTGAAATAGCTGACCGTCACCATCCCACCCACATCATCTGCGGTCCTTTTAGAGTGAACCCCAAGAATCCTCCCCATTTCCCAGATGTTCAACATCGATGTGACGTTGCAGTGCCTGCCTGGCAAGAGCTCAGACGTGAATTCTTGATAGACGAGGGTATTAACAGATTCTGTTGAGGAGGCGTGGTGAGCGCGGAGGCTCAAGATAGATCCCAGATCGTGGATTTGTAGATGTAGTTCCTCATCTCACCAGGCAAGCGCATCAAGTAATCGTTGTGCGTGTCTACGCTGCTGGGATTTGGATCGTATTCGGCGCTTTCGTCCGGAGCCTCGAGGACATCAAACATGGTGCTGGTCAGTCGATTTATGATCTCTATCGCGTAGAGGACGAAGGCAGGCTGCCTAGATGCATCGCAGTTATTGGACTTCGCCATCTACTTCTGCGTAGCCGGAGCTATCAGGAGGCGATTAATGACATAGAAAGGTTAGAGTGCCCGTCGAATCAATTCAAGTACACGAAAGCGGTCGGGCTGCTCTATGTTGCTGATCGCAGAAGCTTGAGACATTGTATACAGTATTTGGGAGACGCGTTAGAAATGAATTTCACTATTTATCAGCAGCATCGACTGCAATGAGCGTCGAGTTGTCAATTTCTGGCAGCGCTTCACGGTGCACAAGAACGGACCAGCATACTGCGGTTACCTGCATAAGCATGACGTTCGCGCCGCTACTTCTGGGTACACGAAGCCTCGTTGACGCCTGTGTACCGGCTTGTAGAAGGATTGCACGACCTCGTGGGCACCAGAAAATGTATGCGTATCCCCACAAGTGACAAGATGAAGGGCCAGGTAGATAAGCAATTCCAAGGTGTTTGAGTAAGAAGGTCGAATCCACACTTGTGAGGCAGTGGAGCCTGGAGAGATGGGGCGGCTTAGCAGTGTGGGGCTTCGGGTTTCGCGTCGCGACACCTTGCGAACCCTTGATCCGCTAAGGCCTCCCTTTTGGTAGCACGCTTCAGCTGCGTGCATGGGCTCTCACTCGGGGTATAATGTTCTCGTCTACGCCCAGACGTTCCTCCCTCGGCCTCCGTGACAATGGATGAACATCCACCAGTCTCTTCACGCGTTTTAATCAGTGCTACCTGAACCGAAAGTTGTGAAGTAGCAACGTGTAGAGATACCCGCGCACCCCACGATACCCTCCGTCTGCAGTGCACAGAACTGCAGCGCCCCTGATCAATGGCGATACCAGCAATCGATTCCCCGAGAGAGTCGAGTGAAGAGGAAGGACTCCCCTTCCTCAAGCAGCCTTCAGCACCGCAGAAGACAAAGCCATGGGTTGTTATGGTGGTTCTGGCATTCGCCCTCATCGCCATCATCGACATGGGCGCTTTTCTTGCCGAGGCCCCTCGAACACGCGTATACGAAGCCAACATCTGCATAAGGCACTATCGAGAGATCGACCCTTCAGTTATTGGCGCAGATGGAACAATACCAGAGAAGCTGTGCAAGGTCGATGAGGTACAGCAAGAGATGGCTATGATATTCGGCTGGCAGGAGATGTTCGATGCTATACCAAGCATCTTCTTGGCAATACCTTTCGGTGTGTTGGCAGACAAAGTGGGAAGGAAGTGGATCTTCACTGCCAGTTTGATGGGACTGCAGCTAAATAGCGCTTGGGTGCTGGGGATATGTAGGTGGAACTTCAGCCCACAGTGTGAATCGCGGACAATGTTGACAGTTCCAGGCTACTTCAAGGACTTGCCATTACAGCTGACATGGCTGTCGTCAGCATTCTACCTAATTGGCGGAGGGCCAATTGTCGCAGCAGCCATAGGCATCACGATGATATCCGACATTGCGCCCCCAGAGAAGCGCACGACAATCTTCCTATACTTGACCGCTTCCGTACTGCTCGCGGAGATTGTAGCACCCCTCATGTCTGCACGGCTTATGGAAATAGGCGATTGGTACCCTCTAGTGCTCGCGCTGATCTTTCAGCAATGCGGAGTGTTGCTCGCTGTGTTCTTTCCAGAAACCTTGCACCTGCGTGATCAATCAAGACACAACGAGAGCGTCAAGCCAGTCCAAACAAAGCCCAAGGCTCACGCATTCAGCCCAAGGCAACAGATTCGTCACTTCCAAGACGCGTTTCAATTTCTCAAAAGTGATCGGATGCTGGCGCTGGTAGTTTTCACCTTCATGGCCAATAGGCTTGGTCGGCAAGGTGTAACTCTGCTTGTGCGTTATGCTTCTAAACGCTATAATTGGGAGATCAAGCAAGCCGCATATCTCTTATCGTTCCGTGCAGCGACGAACTTGGCCGCAGTTGCCATCTTTCTTCCTCTCACCAACCACGTGCTGCTTAAGTATGTCAGACTGCCATCGCATTGGGCCGACCTTTGGATAGCGCGCGGTTCCATTATCCTTACCGCCATCTCATTTCTCATTATTGGACTCGCTGGGCATCCCGCTCTTCTGATCATCGGCCTCATGGTCTATAACCTAGGCACGGGCTACAATGCTGCCATGCGGTCGGTGTCAATACACGTCGTTGGTGGACAGTCAAGTCCGGATATTGGCAAGCTGATGAGTACCATTGCTATTGTGGAGAGCTTTGGTGCACTGGTCGCTGGTCCGCTTCTCAATGAGCTATTCCAGTGGGGTATGGCTCTGGGTGGTGTCTGGCTAGGCCTGCCTTTTTTGGCGGGCATGCTTGTATTCGCCGGCCTCTCATATGTAACCTTCAGAATCGATGTGGGTGGCAGAGAGCTTGCATATACTGAAGTTCAAAGCGAGGATGAAGACGAGGTTCTTGAGCTCCAAGGACGAGCCAGCACATCCGCTCTCGATCAAGAGACCTTATTTCGACAGTCTTTATCCAGAGATTCTGTACATCTGCATCGTTAAGCCAGTTCAGTAAGTAATCTATTCGGCAATTTTTCCAACGTTGGTTTTGCGAACACTCTGACTAAATGCATTGCTCACGTGAATCAATCGTTCCTTCCGTCTGGTGCGCATCCGGCAGCGTGCTCCCTCAGCTATCTCAATACGCAGCAAGTACAAGGACAGACCGCGTTCGCCATGAGTGAATGGGTAACAGCGACTGGTCCTTTTCGAAGCTGGCACTCACCTGCGCAAGCCCTACCTGTACTCTTCACAGTTCAGATCACATCTAGTAAACACTCCTTTAGGAAAGCTTTGCTACCTTGGATGTTGTCTTACCGTTCTACTTCACTGTCGATTAATTTTACCTCGCCTCAATGCTTGCACGAGCGTCCAGCGACGCCGGCACTCGCCTTCGACGATCCAAGTCCGCCTCGGTTGTTCACCGATCCTGTCCACCCGTCATCGAGTCTTTGGACCCAGACATAGCGCATCACCATGCCATTGCGGCCGCTACGGCGGCATTTGCTCGGTCCCAAACACAACGGTCTACCGAACGCAAAGGCGATCGTAGCAATGAGCTTCGCAGGGCAAGGAGTACTACAAGCCGCAAGTCACTCACATCGCAGGGCAGCCACTTTCCCCCACGGGGGCTGAGCGTACGATCCGTACCGCCGCCGAAAAGCACACAAATTTTCAGCCTCGATGGTCTTTCCACCGCGTCTGCATCGCGTGCAGAACAAACCTCCAGCTTCGAACCCACGCCTATCAGTCAAAGGCCACTTTCATCTCCAGTTCCTGTGTCAGCGCAATCATCGCTTGCCTCTAGTGATCATGCACGACCTACGTCTCAAGCGAAGTCACGTCGAGGCATAGCTTCTTCCATCACGTCTCAGCAAATTCGGAAAGCACGCTCCATGTACTATGCCAGCAGTGTACAGACCGGATCACCTATCGCACGCCCGCCAGCCAAATACCTGACGACTCCGCCATCCTTCGATACCAGCCCTGTGTTGGTGGCTGCACCAAAAGCCTATATACCCACACGAGGTACCGGTCCATCTCCGCTGGCTGTGCCTCGCGTCCCAGTACCTGTTGCGCCAGGGGAGACAATCGACAACGCTCGGGACCGATATTTGCAAGACTTCCAACGACAGACCGTCAAACATAAGCCATCAATATTCTTGGCGCCATTCAAGAAGAGACAAGACAGATCGAAAGAGAGAACCAAGCGTCCCATATCAGCTGTCACACCGGCAGCCGCTACGACCTTACAGTTCGTGGATGATTCAGTGGTCGACATCACGGTGAACGACTTCATGCCACAGTCAGACCCAAAAGACAAACGTTCTTTCTCCGGTTTGTTGAAGAAAACAATAAGAAAAGTCTTTCGACGAACGTCCAAGCAGTCACCAAATCTTCCAGTTCAACAGATTGAAGCGAGTCGAGATTATTTTACGGATGCTGTTGATCTGACAACAAACGATCATGCCGACATACCGAGTCCTGATGAGAAACTGCTCCAACGAGTCCGATCTCGTACTCCATCTATGGACAGAGGATGTTCGCAAACCAGGCGATCTGCCTCCCGCAGTAGCAGCAAAGAGAGTGCGCATAGCAACCGCTCACTTTACAGTGACGCCAATGTCTCACAGCCAATCACCTCACGGGTCACGAGCTGGGATACCTCAGCCTCGGGGGAGACGCTCACACAACGCGCAATGAAGCGTTTGACCGTGATACATGAGTCAAAGGACAGCATGGGGAGTCTCGTTGAGAGGTCAGCTTCGACAGCTACCCAAAAGAAGTCTCTGCATCTTCCTTCCTTCTCAGCCTTCAATGATCCCATGCACATGGAAAGCCTTGCAGAGGAGGCTTCGACGCCTCCCGTTGATCCAAAACGGGTCTTTTCGGCCCTCAAGCGCGAGATCGATGCGACTAACTCGAGCGTAGCTCTTCCCAAACATGATGAGCCAGAGCTCAATCCAGAAACAGAGTATGACATCTTCGAGTCAAGTGAGACCAAAAATCTGCATCTGGATGCGCGCGATTTGCACACTAGTGCCAGCAAAGATCTGGAAATGCCCAGGATGAGTGAGCCGCACGTCTTGTCTTATCGACCAGGAAGTGTAGCCGCTCGCAGTACGCAGTCCAAGAAAAATTCTATCAAATCATTTGGACAAGCTATGAAATCCACGATACGCAAGGTCACGCCAGGTGAACGTCCATCGTCGCCTCGCCCGGATGGGCTGGACGGTCACCAAACGGACAAACACACACCATCAACAATTGTTTCTTCCAAGTCGCCGAGTGATAATGAGGGCCGCACAATCATGTTCAAAAAACTTCAATTTCCTAAGAAAAGGTGAATGCGCAAATGCCCTGCTTCTGTGGGGTTTATCTCTGATTAACACTTGCTAACTTCAGCAGGAATCCGATAGTCCAACGGGATGTTTGCGTCGAGAAGTCTACGCCGACCGCTGAGCAAATCGAGGTACGAGTAGCAAAGGCAAAGGCTCGTTGGCAGACCCCCTTGGACGAAAACGTCATACCTCAATTCCCATGCGAAACCAATCGACTTCATATAGCGACTTCTGATGTCGCTTGTCAGCATCGTTTGGAACAAGATGTAGCTTGCAAGGCACCGGTCTCACCACAATCGCATAAGAGGCTACCATCAAGGTCTTCGCAGATGCCAATGTCTCCCAGCGTCTACTCTCGTAACACTGACGGAGTGAGCCTTCATCTTAACGACAGCGTCATGTCTCTGGAGAACCCGCATGAGTATGCGCCTACCACCCAGGAAGGCTCTGCTCTCATACTGACTAGTCAATCCGTGCGAAGCTATGTGATTGGGTCACCGTCTCCAAATCACCCAAGCTCAACGCAATCCAGCCGTGACTGGAAAGCCTGGCTCTCGCACGAAGTTTCTAGCTTTGAGACAGCAGGTCAGGAAGACTTGAAGTTTTATGACAAGCCCGAAGCATTCCAGTGTCAAGTAAAAAATGGCGCGTTTCAATCCATACGCCCCCAGCCAGGTGAATCCGAAGATACAACAGTCATTGTGCGAGGATCATTGGACAAATCGACACTTCGAGCATACCCACGGAGTCCATCAACGCCTTCATTAGAACAGCAGCTCAACAAGGCTTCTGACCCCAGGGATCAGGTGGAAAAGATCAAGAACATAGTCAAAGGTACCAAGGAAGACCAACGTACATTGAAGAGCTCGTCGCCTGGTCGAACAAGGCCTTCCCATCAAGTCTCATCTCAGCAGCGTTCGACCCCAGCCTGCTCTACTTCCCACTCACGCGAAGATCGCTCAACGTCAACACCGGGTAGTACGACTTCTCTACCGCAGCCTCTTCCCGGAACGCCAAAATCTGCGCGCATGATGGATCGTTTCCCATTTCTCGACACAGGGAAGCGCTCGAGCAGTCGGAACTCCAGTGGCTCGTATCAATCAAAGTCGCCAAGGGATAGCTGGGGAGCGCCATTGAAGTCAGCGAAGTCAACATCCGGATTGGAATCGTCATATCACAACAGTTCTGGTTCGAATACTGACAAAGCGCGAAGCAGTACGTTGCATCCAGCTTACACCTCACAAAATAGCAAGGAAAACATGACACCACCATCAATGTCCAGGCATCAGAGATCGAATGCATCACCTCTGCGACCTATGTCAAGACCCAAGTCAGCGCTACCTCTGTCGCCGACAAATCCAGGTCGGCGTGCGGCTAACGCTGCTGATCACACAACAGAATTGAACGAGACCAACTCGGCTAAAAGCGTCTCGTATCCAACTGAAACAATTGTTGCCCGCGCTAATATTCGCGTTACTGTACGACCTCTGTCATCCGAGAAGCTCCCGCGCCGGCCCAGAAGTGCTTTTGATCTTCGAAATACGCCTCCACCTCGTCCAGCTTCGGAGTTCCGCCACTCTGCGGCGCCAGTCATGATCTCTTCAACGTTGTCTGATCAACATGTCGGTTCCGACGTTGGCGCAGAGATGTCAGTCAAACCCACGACAACCTTGGGTCAGCGTTTTGGAAGTGTAACGCCTGGTCAGAAAATGGCTGAGCGCTTTTTGAAGGACAGGAAGAGTGTTGCGGTCCTTGAGCGGGGAGTCAGACGGGGCACAGGCAAGATCGTCAGGGAGGACACACCTGCATTTCTCTGAAGGCCGACGAGATCCTGGTGTCTCGTGTGGTTGTGAAGTGGCGAAGCTGTTATAGATACTTTACGGGAGGCTCGGGCAATGGGATCATGGCGGTTTACAGGCTGCTATCTTATTTTGCTTACTTTGGGGGGTTGGGGGGTTTTAACTGGCATGCAACGATATAGTGCGTAGGGATACTTACAGTGATATTCAATACTATACACTCTAGCCTACCATGTTTTGTCGTGATTGAAGCTTCACTGTGCACATGGATCATATGAATCACGCCCGTGCGATGCAAACCGTCCAACGGGCTTCAGAGAACTATATCACTCTGAAGAAACTTCGGCCTTTCTGCAGCAGTCTTGTATACTACGCGGGCGGCAACTTCGCCACAGCTTGTGTCCAGCCAGATTCGGGATTACCCTCGATCACTGACCCTTCTTGGAGGCTTCAGTTTGGTTTCCGATCGTCCAGTGGCTACTGGACTTCGTGCCTTGGAGGCGTCCAAGGGGGAGCGCGGAGAGGTGATAGCGTCGACGAGGATGGTTGTAGGCGCCTGGAGTAAGGGCTGGTATAGATGGTTATGGGAAATTTGGTTGTCATTGCGCTCTGCTGTTGTTTTACTGACTGCATTGCTCACGATCTCCTTTGTCACGGCATCTTCTTTTTGGTCTTTTGCTTTTGGCTTGTCAATGCGCTACAGTGCTTTGCTTTGGGAGGAAAGATGGTTCTTCTTGGAGTTCACTGCTGTAGGCATAACGATGGAGAGTATCATCTGTGTCGGGCGGGGTGTGGTGGGTGGTTTGTTTTGAAAGGGCGGAGGATGGGGGCGTATGAAGGGTGGTGGGAGTGGGGGTGTCGGCGTTGGTGATGGTATATCTCCGGTCAGGATGTGATTCACAATTGTAACGAGCGTTTTCTGGATTAAGAGATATGTCATAATAGTTGACGAATTTTCTGGCGATTCGAGATAAAGCAGAGGCAGGGCGAATGTCTCGGGCTCGGCTGATGTCTCGACGTCATTACCCTAGTCCCAAGAGGCTCTGATTTGTGCGGGTTCGGATATATTGAGAGGTTGCATGGGACTTTCACTCTCGTCTGCCTCAGTCTACGTGTCATTGGGTCCTCCTGGGTTGCCGAGTCCAAGTATTTGATGGAGATCATTGAACAGGATGAGAGCCGCTTCAATGAGTATCGCAGCTTCTTTGATGCGCCCTGTAAAAGGGCCTCCATCCACAGTGCATGTAGATATCAGGATTTTTGTATTCGTGAATGGTTCCATCTCGCAAAGGAAAACATTGTGATAACTTGGTCGAGAACAGTTCGCCCAGGACCATATAGGTATGTTATATGGAGACCGATGTTCTTCTGGAGTACGGTGATTGTCATATAAGTGATCCGTAGACCATGTGAGATCGTAGACCAGCGTATGGTACCAAAGGCCAGCCATGTACGCATCGTTCTGGCGGAGACCTGACACATATCTAGCAAGAGCAGCAATAGCAGGCAATCGATCCACGGAAAAGCTGAGCTCGCGCTTGCCATAATCTGATGCCAAAAGATGCCAAAGATGTGCATATGAATCTAAAGTCCCTGTGTAAAATCCACGAAGGGTCCTTGGAATGAAGGGTCCTTGGCAGCGATGCACCTGCAACAACTGTATATTGGGGTACGATTATGCCTTGCTGTTGAATGATCGAGCCGCATTGCCACAGAACTTCCTTTGCACCAAAGTGAACAACCCTTTTCGAGAGAAGAATCTCTTGATATACTCATGCGCGAGTGAAAAGTGGCCAATGCTGTTTGACCCTTCTTTCTTCGACCTTGGGACCTGGAGCATAGCTGCTTAACCAGCTAGATTGAAGAGGAAGTGGCACTGTACTCCGGATAAAGATGTTGTCGAACCCTGGGAGGGGCAGGCCACGGTATACTTTTTCGACTTTACTAAAACATCCTCTTGCAGAGTCTTTGGCCTTACTAGCAGCTATAGTAAGGTATGCATTGTCGAAGATACTCGCCATCCGTCCCGCTTGATCAAACCAGTCATTACTGTCGTCTTGTACGATACACAGGCTATCTATCCAAAGAGACCGGATCTCGAGCTTACGGCAAACACGGACCGCAGCACTGACGGACCTCCCGAAGACTTTCCGCGATATGCCTGAGGTACTGAAGGCTTCCAGAGTTTCTCGTGTTGTTTTGATGAAGGATGGAGTCAGTCCCCAACAGTGACTGAGACAGGCATAGCGATCGCTCGGTTTGGCGGATACCAGCTTCAAGTGGGTATCTCTTATCTCTAGAAGCCGAAATTTTTGGAGGGCAACCACGCTTTGCGATATGGCGATGTGGCACCTAGCATGATTCAAAACGCAGTTGTTCAAGTGGTCTTTGATGAAACCAAAGGTCTTCCGAGAGGACGTCTTACTGGGAAGCGGTAGACACTGAGCGTTCGAGGGTACCTGGAAGGACTCCAGGTCACCATATCCCTGCGCCTCGCGTATTTCTGGTACTTGACCCTGCCTCCAGTATTGAAGCTCAGTCACTGGAGTCAAATCACTAGTGCCGCATATCTCAAGATTTCCCCCAAGTGTCAGTCTAATGCGATTTTGGTTGTTTGCAATCAGGTCTCGAGAGAAGGCCCAGTCAAAGCATGCATCCATCACGTGCGTCGGCTTCGGCTTGTTCAAGCGAGACGAGGTCGCGTAAAATAAGTCGTAGGCCACAGCCTTCTTCGACACGGAAGGTAAGCTGGGAGCCGGAGCCTGTAGTCGGTTTGCTAACAGATGTGTACATATTGGTGATACAAGACAGCTTTCGAAGATTCTGCTGTAGTGTCGCACAGGAGAAAAAGTAGGGACATCATTGTCTATCATTTCTCTTCTTCCGCTTCGGCGAACATACTGAGGGAAAAGCTAGAGGCCAGGTAAGCCTGCGCCCTCTTCCTAACCCGAAAGGACAGTGAGCAGCCACACTCGCACGACAAACTTACAGCCTGATAATCGTGCACCTACCGTAGACGGAGACGCTTAACGCGGTAGAGATAGAGACCGTTGCTTATCGTGAGACTGGTCTCGCCTGAGTAGAGCTCAGTGCGATTGGGGTGGGGTGCAATGCATATTGCAAGACTGGCGTTCCCTAGATGGGCAGCCTCTGTCGCAATCCTGACCCTCGAATGAGTATCCACGGTCCTTTGAAGGCCTTGAGCGTCGCTTGTTATCTCGCTCTTTGGCTACTATCAATCGGAGCAGAGAGAACAGTTTGTTCTTATATCTATAGAATCGAAATGCAGCATCCCGTACAAACGACTTCTTGAACTCAAATATACAGCCTGACAATTGTGCAGCTACCGTGCCACGCATGTCAGACATGTCAGGTATCGCGGACTGAAAGTTGTTGAAGTACTGTGGTGAAGAATGAAGTGGTCAATCAAACCTACCCAGGGAAGCTGTCTAGTTAGTACACATTAGTCCCAATCAGACAACCCTTACATACAGCACCTTGTCACGGCCGACCAGACGCCGTTGGGACTTCGGATCTAAATTGCAGGTGCTGGTAAATCAGAAATTCGTGCATGGTATTCATAATATGGGTTAGCTACCTTTGCTGTTCAATTTTTTTTGAAAAGTACCCCGCAAAGATGCAGTGCCCACTCAGAGCTGATGAAATGCTGTATCGTAGAAATCCAGGATGTGAACATGTTCAATGCATACTCAGGCTTCCAGACGTTCTCTGGATGACAAGATAAGATTCTTATTAACTCTACAGTCGACTATAATTCGCAAGTCTAATTCGACCCAGTCACAGATACCCCATTCACGCTCTTCTTTTTACTCTTCGACTTCCCCTTCCCCTTCTCTTCCTCCGCCTCCTCCCTCCCCACATTCCCCAAACTCAACCTATTCAGCCCCTTCGCTGCCGCGCCCCTCTCCCCCCGCCCCTCCTCCGCCACAATCGCACTGACAGGCCTCGCACTGCCCAGCGTAATACCGCGCTCGCCAAACCTGCTCGGCCGCCCGTTACTACCCAGGCTATCGAAACTGCGCCTGTTCTTCACGATCTTGTCTGGTGTGTTGGGCTCGGTGCCGGCAACCTCGTCGCTGGACCACCAGCCCTCAGGCCGGCTTGTGGAGGTTTGGTTTGTCATCTGCGATTCGTTCTGGGATACGGCTGGTGAGTTGATGGACTGGACGGCGACAACTTTGCTGGCGCTTGGAGGTGTTTCTTTCAGAGCGTTGATCTGAGATTGCGAGGGGGTGCGTTGTTTGGGCGGTGGTGTGGCGTCTTTGAAAGGAAATGTGATGTGTGAATGTGGAGGGCTGCGTGGGGAGGCGGAGGCGCGCGGGTGTGGTATGCGCGTTATCTGTGCGAGCCTGGTACGTGGGCTGGGCTCTGTGTCATCCTCGTCACTCATGACTGAGCGACGTGTGATCTGTGATACCTTTGTTGCTGATTGAGAGGGTGTGCCGCTAGGACTCGAATCGCTGGCGCCGTCGTGGTTGGCTGGGGCGATCTGGCGGGGCGATGGAAGAGGTTTGCTGAACTGGACTGGAGAGCGCAAGACTTTGTTGTTGTAGGGTTCGATTTTGGTGGTGCGAGTTTGATTGACGGCAGCATGCTTGTCGAGCGCTTCGAAGACATGGGGAAAGACGAGCTTGTCGACTGACGAGGCCCAGAGGAAATCCAGATGCTCGTAGTGAGGGATCTCCTTGGCTACAGTATGACGAGGAAGCTCCTTGAGCATCACATTAATATCCACCAAGCTGTCCGAGCCACCCCAAACGAGAACGATGGGCGTCTTGATGTTACGCGTGGGAAATTTAGCCACCTTGTAGTACTTGGAACGATTTGAGGTAATTGGATTTGGTGCCTCGTCGTCGTACATCTGGAACACTCCATTGCGAATGATCTGAAACCAATGCACCACGCTCTTCGTCGACGTGTAGGAGTACAAATGCGGGTAGCATGCCAACTTCTGCTCTGGGGTGATGTTGACCGCTGTCCAACCAAACAAGAATCTCAAGCTTGCGTCAATGAGTCGCACAAAGATCGGTGGGTACAGAATGGACTGCCACATAGTCGCCGACGGCAGGATGGTTTTGCGGCCGAAGGCAAGGTAGAGAATATCCGGGCTGGCTTTGACGAAAGAGTCCACAGTGCCACTTGCGACACCCTTCGGACTCATAGCTGGAGCCAGCGCGATGAAAACATCCACCTTCTCATTAAGCGTGGGATGGATGCTCAGTGTGGCAAAGGCCTGCGCAGTGCCCTGACTGAATCCAATATAGCTCAGGCTCGGTTGATGCGTGGTCTCCAAGATATAGGCGATCGAATCTGGGATGTCGTGAAATGCAAACTGGTCCATACTGAAATTCCAGAACTTGGCATCGGTAGGGGCCATATGAATGTTCTTCTTGCTGTACTTGTTGCCGCGGTTATTACCAAGCCAGACATCGTATCCACGTTCCACAAGCTCGAAAGGTAGGCAGCGCTCACGGTTAGTGAGGCAGACCCAGACTTCGCTGTTCATCATAAGTCCATGATGCATGTACACGACCTTCTTCTTGAGTCCATCCTTTCCCGGCCCGGCGTTGACGCGCTCTCCCTCTTCGCCACGCTTCCAGCCCAGACGGTGGAGGCCCAACAGGTATCCATCACCGGTCTGGACAATATGCTCCTCGCAGTAATACCCGTAAAGTTCGCAGAGCTCGGCGAAGTCGCCAGCGTTGGCAATCGCGCTCCAGACGTCCTTTTTCTGGGCACGCGAGCGGCGGGACGATGGTGATGACAGCTGGTTGAACAGGCGGCGAGTAATGCGGTAGCAGGCGTTGATGATGGGCGTAGGCAGCGCGAGGGTGATGACGGCGATAAAGGATTCGAGGGCGATGAGGACGATGGAGAGGACCAGAGCGAAGTACTCGCGCAAGTGCAGGCGGCTGAGGAAGGGGATGCGGAAAGCCATTGCGGGCGCACGAACAGAGCGTACTGCTATGCGAGATGTATAGGGACTGAATGCGCTATGTCGCGTGGCAGGTGCGAGTTCAGCTGCTCGAACCTGGTTCCCACGAGACAAGATCGTGGAAGAAGCATGACTAAAAGGGACGATCGATGCTCCTGACGGCTGTTCCCATAATTCGCGACTGTGGAGAAACGTGGAAATGAGACGTCATCCCCTCTGGCATGTGACAATATCCCGTCAGCCCGCAACGCCTTCTCGAGCGGCGTCTTGGCGCTGCAGTCGCCGACATATCGAAGTTGTGGCACGACTTCGACATCGAATGCGCCGCAGCACACACAAACCGCAGTCATGCCTCAATCATGTAAAGATATCCGTAAGCTAGTCCCCGTTATGTAGCTCCACGTGTGCGATGCGCCAGATCCTGTGTTTCATGTTTCCAGCATATCTCCAGCACCACCCTCTACCCAACGCAAAACCCAGCTAATGCTCCCACAGGCGCCGCTCTGGCATTCTGCCTCCAGAACAGCGACTGCATAATGGTCGAGCGCAACTCCCCCGGCGATTGCCTCCGCCCGCCGCTTAAATACACACTCCCCACGCAATGCCAACAGCTGCAAAAAGGCTACGCCGAGTGCAAAAAAGGCATGATCGACATGCGCAAGCGCTTCCGCGGGAACAGGCCCATCTCGGTACAGGGACAGTTGGAGACGGGCGCGTTTGGACATGGGAGAGCCGAGGCGGACGAGAAGGCCGGCACGATTGAGGAGAAGGGATATATGCTGTACGCAGGACGGCCGTATAAGGATGTCAAGGAGACGAGGGGGGATGAGGATCCAGAGGGGAAGGGGTTGGAGAGGTGATGAGAATGGAAGGAAGATGAAGTGCATCATTGGCGTTATGGTCTAGGGCATCACAGGGCATCTCTTCTCTGTATCAGTATTGCTGTGTAAACATTATATGTGGATGAGAACCCTCGATTTTACTTAAGGGCTGCGGCTCGGAGTCTGTGCCTCAACGAAAATGAAAAAATAGAGAGCCAGCCCGTGGTACAGTCCATACCTATCGCAAATGTAAAGGAGAGAAAGCCTCCAGCAACAAACAAAGAAACACCGAGCCAAAGACCTTACAACAGGATGGCCTCCTTGCACTCCCTTCACTGGCACGTAAGCGTCCCCCTTTCCTTGTTCATTGCGCATATGCCGTTGCAGCATCTGTCGAACGCAACTTGACATTCCGCTATGGTAAGTCAGTCATCAAGTAGCAGACTGGAGCATCAAGATCGTACTACCAGGTTCCAAGCAATCGAATGACGACCTTTTCTGGAGCTTGTCTTGCATCCGAAGCGATGACGTGATCCCAAGCTTGGAGAGTTCATCTGGCACCTGGATGAATGACGTGGGCCTCGATCTGCAGACAGCATCTATCACCCGATATGTTGGAGTGAGTACAAGTTGAGAGGATAGACACTCATCGTGTATTACTTGGGCATAGCCATATTCGAGGATATAGCCGGGATAGGACACGATCTCTAGCCAGTAAGGCCCCCACGCCCATCGTGCAGGGAAGAGTGATTCGTATGGGTCTGGAGGCATCCAGAAAACCTTTTCGTCTGATGCAGGCTGAAAGTAGTAGCCATTGTCAGGGGGCTTTCGAGAAATGGTGGAATCTCAGAGGTAGGCACCACGGTGGCTCGCACATGACGTTTTCGCACTCTTCACTGTTGTCTCGCAGTTCAACCCGTTCGTTCCCTGTAAGTGGCATATGAGTGGCCACTGCCACGCCGAGGAGGAGCATGACCGAGCCAAGGACCCTCATCTCGAACGATCGGTAGTGGATCTTGGTAGTGTCTTGCTGAAACGGTTTACTGGTAAAGGATATAAGCGTAGTGTGTGTTGTGCAAGTCTTTCAGTAATCTTCCGCGGAGGCTGCCGGGCGCAACGTTGGTCAATATTGCGGTGGTAATAGTGGATGTCTGGTGGTGAAGAGCGTCGAAGCATGTGCTAGCAGAATCGACGCAGTCAACAGCTTTGGCTAGCTGCTACTTCCCAGTCCACGCCTGGCAGGAGCATGCGCGCGGCATGTGTCAATGTGAAGAAGGTGCGCCCGTATAGCAGCAGTGCAATCTCCAACCTCCCATGTTGAAACTTCGTTATGTGCACTTCCCCAATGATCAGCTGCACCTAATCTCATCAACCAAGTCTGTGCATCAATTTACACCACCAGATACAAGGACAGTAAGTCTGCAAAGTTCAGTATCTGCCCCTCACAAAGACCGTTATAGAACGAAGACATACGGTCCATCGAAGCACTCATCCCAGCCTGGTTTTCTGCGTGCCCAATATCGTCGCAGTACTGCTCGAGCCTTGAGTGGACTGCTAGAACCGAGTCTACGGCTTTGTTCTTCCAGTTGACGTTCAATCCAAATTCGAGTGCCTTGCTGATGGTGATATCCTGCTTCGACACCAAGTACACACAGCGGATAGAGCGAAAATTTGCTGAGTGTCTTCGACTGCATTGTGGCTCGGAGGTTCTCTTCTAGGCGTGCTCCGTGAGCAGCACGCATGGCGTCCATCTCTATGGTGCTCGGAAGAGCATCCAGAGCCTGCAGCGACATAGTACCGTATAGCGCAACAGCGCACTGGTAGGTTGATCCGAGCAGCTGATATTCGTCGCGGCTGTCGCCAGGCTGTGCCCAGTCTTCTGGTACAAAGGCCTCAATCCGGGCGAGTATGTCGTGGGCGTCCAGGGAATGCTGGCTTGCGTCCTCAAATGGTGATGCCGCAATCTTTTGACGTAGGTGATTGATGCGAATGATCTCTTTGAATAATCCTGGCGGACACAGGACGTAGGGAAAGATAAGATTGTATAGTTTGTCCACCTCTTTGAGGTGCTGTTCCAGTGGCTCTGTGATATTGATCTGACCTGTGCCTGGGCCAAGGCTATTTGAGAACGTCGCGATACTTCAAGGATCAGTTTGGTGAACACGGTTCGATGAAACGCACTTACATGATGAAAAGCACAAGCGAGGATGTCAGATATGGAGCCTTGCGTAGAAGGTCTTCGAAGCCACCACGCATGTCTATCAGACGTTTCATGCCATAAGCATGCGATCTCCAGTCTCCCACGCTAGAATTTTGGACCTGCATATCTCAATCAATCTCACATGAATGAGATTCAGGCAGCTAAGACTTACCTCCATTGCCATAAACATCAAGATACTGCTAATAGTCAAATCCAAGCTTCGGGTCTTCTCATTTGCGACATTCTCGCTGAGTGCTCGAATGGCTTGCCCACGGTACTTGTAGATCTTAGATCGATTGCTGGCGACCACTGCACGATTTGCGCCGGGTGGCAATGCATGTATGTAGTGGTTCAAGCCCAAACAGACTAGTGTGTGATGCATCGCGGGAGGCAGAACATGCAGGGCCCACAGCGGGAAATGTATCACGGCAGGATTTGGAGCTAAGATCTCAGTCTCTTTGCAATCCGGGTAGATCCGAGTGTTGACTAGCAGAGTTAAATCAGTTTTACGGGGGCTGTGGGGAACGTACAGTAGTCTACAGCTTGGACGACCTCGGACGTCTCGTTTGATAGATAGTCGTATGACGGGATATGGTTCTGCTCCATCACCGATAGCAGTCGTTTTAATCTATCGAGAGGGTCTCGGGTGGTATTCAGCAACAATGCGATTTCCCATTCCTGTCCTCGCTCAATCAATGCCCGCAGCTTGTTCTGGTTGCCAGTGAGCAGGACATGTTCCGCCACACTGACACCTGCCGAACTTTGCTGAGCCATTTGGACGACATATTCTGCATTCTCTTCGTGTATCAATAATGAAGCAAGCTCGCTCTTGTAGATCTCAATGGCCCCAGGGGTGGGCCCGGGCTCTTCTAGATGCAGCCACTCGAGAGTCGAGGGGTCATCTTGCGTGGTAGTATCCAAGAAGTCAATCGTGCTGGGTACAGCAGTGGTGCCAGTGTGACACCTCTCACGAGGCTGCACTGCTGCTTTGTCATCTTTTGACCTTATTGTATACACCTTGGGGGTGAGATCCTTCTTCCTTCGTCTTGATGTCACCTTTCCAGGCTCCACCCACTGCAGTGGCTTTTGTGCATCGTATCCTGGGCATTCTTTCCCAGCCTTCACGCATTTCTTGCAATGAGGTAAAGTATGATCGCATACGAGGCGGCGTTTCAAGCATTCCCAACACTGCCGATTAGCTCTCTCCGCTCCACTTTCGGTTCGTTTCATGGTTGCATTTGCGGGAGCCACCTTCTGACGTCGCGCGACATAGATGGTCTGGATTCGAGTTGGTCTTTACCGTTTAGCAGAGCAAGTGATGTATATGTGCACCTCTGCACCTTTATTGCCTTTGAGGGATGAGTGTTGACTACCACGATTGGCTGCTCGGAGGATCGCCCCACATGCTCATGGCTGTGTCAGCAGCCACAGTGCTTGGCCAACATTGTAACCCAAAGCGTCAAGTGTGGCGAGGATTCGCTGAACTTGAGATCTCGGTCAGGCCGACTTCATTAGGATTCGACAAATCATTCTCGCGACCGTTGCATTGCGGCTGAGCGGCTCGGCCATGCCGGGAGTGGCTTGGTTGTTTTGGCGGACTCACCATGGGCTGTGAGGAATAGCAAGGCTTTCTTTCAAGAGATTGCAAGTCTACGCTAGCACTGAGCGACACTGTAGTCTCTTCTGACCAATATGATTCTTGATCTCCTTCAGGCCTAATTATAGAGCACATGCACCCGTTTCAATACTGTAATCCGGACGGAGCATCAGCATTGGCAGAGCCAGAAGTGGCTTTAAACACCTTTACATATGCAACATCTCCGAATCCCGCTCCGTAGAGATTTAACAATGAGACACGAAAGCTGTCAAGACTATATTTGGGTGAAGTGGGTGCGCCCATCGAAGTTGAAACCGGCTCATGCAGCGCCAGTCCATGCAAACTATGTATCCGAACTGGCGTCGACAAAGATGCCGACTAAAGGATCAAACAGGATATCTAAATCGCTAACGCCATGAATTGTAGCCAATTTTGATCAGACTATTACTACGACAGCGCGGATCAGATCGTAGAGGATAGTTACGTTGGTAACTTGACTGGCTCCTGGGTGATGAAATAGCTTTGTCAAAAACGAGGTAAGCTTTCATGTACTAGGTGTATCTACACGATTGCGAGGCAGGGCGGGACGATCCTTAGAGTGGGGATGTGGGGCAAGAAAGGGCGGGGCGCTTCATGCTGATCGCAACACGAGATCGCGACAACAAAACAACGGACGGAGCTCCCAAAAAGCGCATGGGTGTACTGTGTATCCAGCACAGCAATTACTGGCATAGAACAGCTGTGCTAACTCCCCGTCTTCTGGTAAGCTCGAATCTTTCGAGTCGCTCTCTCTAGCGTCCCCACTCGTACTGGGCCGCCGCCCTTCCCGCTCACTGGTGTCGAAAAGTAGCAAGACTTTCCTACATAAAAGTCGACTGTGGCCTCTAGCCATCGTGTGTATTAAGGCCTGCCCGTCATGCCTGCCTCTATCGATACCAAGGCCCTTAGGTCCCTTGCCTTAGACCAGCTACCCGCCGAACTCAGTACTCTACGATCAGAGTCAACCGACGACACAATAACAGAGCAGCTCCTGGGCGCCATCGAACATGGTCTGATCCCAACCTCCATCTTCGCTGTCTGGCTGGGGATTTGCAAGTCTCCACTTGCTGTACGGCAAGCTTTGAAACAGAGGATATCGGTGAAAGTCAGATTCTTGGGGATTGCTCAATTGAAGCATAGTCTTCAATCTGCGCAATGGGAAGAGTTCTGGGACGGCCTAGGAGGCTCAGCAGGATTGCTTGATCTCCTTGGAGATCTCTCGGTACGGGAGGTTAGGAGCGCGTGTAAGGCTATCGGCCGTGTCGCAACAGAAGGAGACGTTCTCCGCAAAAGACAGAGAGTGACCGAGTTGTTCAAGGGATTTTACCCCAACATCTTTCCGGAGGCAGTAGCCAAAACACACGACTCGCGGCCCTTGACCAAATTCTATGAAGAGCTCGTTCCAGCCTGTACGACAGAGTTAGTCGAATGGATCACAAGCCAGGAACAAGATGGGAAATGGCGGTTTGTTAGAGAGAATAAGCTCCTGAAATATCATGCCGATAGCGTGGGAAGAGCTGCAATACGCTCAGTGTTTGAGGGTCGATCTTCAAGTGGAAAATACAAAGACCGGCTCGAGAAGATCTCGACTGGACGCCCCGCTCAATTATTCTTATCCGAGACACCACCAACGGAGGAAAGGTTTTCCAGCTCTATGACCTTCGCGCTCCAACTTCTCCGTCATGTCGTCGAGACCAAGTCTACACAATTAGAAGATTCGTGGGTCCTGAAGAACCTCATTCAACCACTGCTCAAACGAGCTATGTCTAAACGTGTCAGTTGGCCTAGCACCCAAAACATTGCTACACTAGCGACCGAATTTTTGCGACAGCAACCTTCTGCTGCGAGGGCACTCACCGGCAACAGACATGACCTGTTGCACCTGGTAGGGATATGCTGGTCGCGTCGGTCAACCTTATTCGAGCCTCAACTTAAGCAGTTAGTAAAAGCTGTCTTTGATGAAAAGCCAACATTTGAAACTCTTGGGAACCTCCTGATTGGTGTTCCTCGATCAAGACGATACGCGCTGCTCCGGTTGTTCTGTAAAGAAACGATGTACGTAGATCTGGAATCTGGAACAAATCTCTCAGAGACTCGAGGTCGCCTCTCTGCAGATCTATTGAGTGCTCTCCAAGCACCAGATGCAATGAAGCTGTTTAAGTGCCTTCGAGATACAAGAGGCGATGCAGAGCTTGTTGACCTAGGTTTTTATACCTCTGTATTGGTTACAACTCGGACTCCAGATGTATATGAGGGCGACCCAGATATATACTACCTGGTGCTTCTCAATCGCAATGGAATGTACGAAGAAGCAGAGGCCTACGCATCCAAGATCATGGAGGTGCGAAAAAAGAACACTCAGACAGCCTCCAATAGGGAGCGACGAGCAGAATATGCACTATCTGCTTGGGCGTGCGCAAGCGCCAGCGGCTCTCTTGCGCTGCTGTCTGAGACTGTTCAATGGGCTCGCCGCTTCGTCCGCGACCAACTGACAGCCGCTAGGCTCTTCTCGAATTGTTACGACGAGATGATCCAGTTACTTTCCGGATTCCGCAAACACACGACAACGCTACCCAAACTTGATGAACTTCGTGGGCGGGTCAAGACAGCGAATAAGATCATGCTGGATCTGCTGGAAATCGCCTGCTCTGCCGTACGTGAGCCACACTTTCGAGTGGGTGACTGGCGCTTGATATTGGATTTGTTCAATCAAGTGATCAAAGAGCGTTTGTGCTTTTTAGCCAACCTCCAAGACGCATCAGAAGTTTCTGATAGAGATCTCTACCATGCAATGTGGTCCGATACGATTCCCATACTTCTACAAGTCGAGATTACTCTTCTCGACGAAGAATTCGAGAAGCTAGGTGAAGGCAACATTTGCGGAATTCTAGACTGGGAGTCAATTCTCCCAGACGACTTGACCTCCTGGAGAAAACATGCTTGGGACTTTGTTGATAATCTCGCCAAGGCAAGGGACCAGATGTGGATGAAGCTGAGAGCAGCCCGGTACCCCGATGTCCTCACTCTTCCCGAACCATTCCCGCGCGGATTGCCAGTCCAGAATCTGTTCTCACTCCGATATTCGACTCAGGCCATCCCGGTAGATCTTCACGGTCTTACACCATACATCTTTGCGCAGGTCAAAAATGTTCTTTTCATCAGCCCGAAGACGGCTCTGGAACCAGTAGTCAAGGACACCATGGGTCAAGCCATCGGTCCGTTTGTTGACAACTACGAACACGCCCTGAAGTTATATATTTCTGTTGCCTGCAATAAGAAAGAAAAAGAACGACGCTTTGCAGAAGTTTGGGAACATTTGGTTGGCCCTCTGAGCAAGGGAAGGATGACGCGAGAAGAGGCTACAGACTACTGGTATCCCTTCGTCCCTCATGATATGCGGAATTTCAAACTCCTGCCAGACGAAACTCCCATACACTGGCCGCTATTACCCAGGCCAGATGACCCACTCCAGTACCAGGAATGGAACCCGCTCGACGGCCGACCTGTCGATGACGTGACACGCAAGGCGCGTGATCTGGGTCGGGCCACGTATCTTGATTTCTGCACGTTCGGTATTCAGTCTCAACAGTCTTCTAGACCTACCTTCTCTTCCCGTATCAAAGCACCCAAGCCACGCCTCCCTGAGAAGAAGCGGTACGGGGGCTCGATCTGGAACTATGCCCAAGGACCTGAAGCCAAGGAAGCCAACGCCCTGTCTGCGCTTTTGTATTTGGACGCGAAATATGGATCAAAGGAAGGATTGTTGTCGACGCCATTCCCATCCGCTGATGATATTCGCTTTCCATGTGTGTACTTGGACGAAGATTTCCTTTCTCGAGATGAGCTGAAAGTCCATACTGCATTGAGACAGGCGTACTCAGAGTCTGCACCTTTATTGTTGATTCATAAGGTAGCTATGGCTGTTGTAGAGAGACTCTTCTCTTCAAAGAGTTCTCCGACGCTAGAGGGTGCAAGTCTTGAGCTTGTGAGGGCCCTTAAGGATAGTGACAGGCCTAGTCTTGCCTTTGATCTAGCTCTGAGGGTCATCATTAGTCAGCCTACTGCCAGCTCATGGCACCGTGTCCTCTTCAATGACGGCTTTCTTAACAGCCTTCCAGCGTCAGAGGCCAAGAGATGCATCGAGAAGTATGCAGAGGCAATTGGACAAAGACTCAATGCTATGAAGGAAAGTAAAGTCCAAGCAGAGGCCGATAACGAGGCAGATACCCAAGTACTCGAAGAAAGCGGAGCTCGAAAGGAAGATCAGCCGTTCATCAAGATTACCACCCTCAAGTCGCTCGCTCAACTCTTAAACAACTCTGCCTATATAGGGGAAGACGTGTCATTGAAGATTCTCTCCGACCTATCTCAAGCAGTCTCTCACATCGATGTTCGTGTCAGCATTCTGAAGACCTTTCTGAGTAAGCTTGACAGCAACCGTCCCGAACTATGGGACGTCGTCTGCTCAGCACTAGCAGGCTTTTTACCAATAGTTGGGAGTATGAACGAACGAGAGCCTACGAAATCAGTACCAAGAGAGCCTGCCAATGCTGATAATAACTTTCTTGAGAGTCATAAGATGATCGAGCAAGGACAAAGGGAACTGCCTAAACTCGTCCTCACCATACAGCTGTTATGGGAAGACAATTCCCCAATGGCAGGCGCGATAAACGAGCATCTCAGGAGAATCTATGATCCCCGGCTTTTGAAAATATATCTGGAGCGTATTGTCCTGCCACTTCTCAAAGCTTTCGAGGACCAGACAGCGAGATGGACCACAATGTTCCTCAGGAAGTACGCAAAAGAGAACTCAGAGCTCCTCAATCTATACGTTCCACCTGTTCCAAAAGGCATTGCGATATGGAGCGTGATCTTGACGAAGATGGATCAATGCCCCGTACCACAGACCCTCCTGGACAAGTATGTGACATACGTGCTCTTCAAGATCGAGCCACCAGTTCCAGTCCGTGATTTCAATCAGAGTCTGTACAAATCAGCTTTGAGAAACCATCCCGAGGTCGAGACATGGCTGGACCTCTATGGAAATGAGACAGGTCGATATTGGTCCAAGCTGCTCCCACCCAGGCAAGCTGTGTTCGAACCCGAGGAAAACATGGGTCTCCAGTCACATATCACTGCCCAGTCCTATCGGGAGGCTTTTTTGAAGGTCTTCAAGGCTTTGATCTTGGCCGATAGTCCAAACTATACCCGTCTGACAGAGTTTGTCTCCCTTGTTGATGTCACCGAGGACTGCAAACTCATAAATGAAGAGATGATCGCGCATGTCAGCAGTCTCCGCACCAGAGAGTGGGAACGGGACCCCAAACGATCGCCTGCAGTTCTTCCCGATGTTTTTCCCTGGCGATTGCTTCTCTTAACCTACCCAAGGGAAGATGGGTCTGACGGCGAGCCAGAGTGCAAGGCTTTTGCAAAGCAAATAGCCACCCTCGTCGACGAGATCAGTGGAGGCGTGTATCATGAGAAACTTGAGAAGCTCAAGGAGCAGACAAAGTACACCTCGAGGCGTGGTAAAGTGCTCACTGCACTCTTTCTTGGTGATATCTCGAAGACGAGGCTATCGTGGCTCACCACATCTGATATAATACGGGTGGACGTGGCTGCATACTTGTTGCTGGAGTCTGGACATGTTCATGTGAAGAGCCATGAGGACCGAGTGAAAGCCCTGTTGAATTCTTGGACGGAGAGCGAGAATGAAGAGGTTCGGAGGACGGGATACAAGGTCAGTGAGGCATTGAGCGATTGAGGCGCTTTTGAAGGATATGGTTGCGTGAAGGCGGAAAGCAAATGTAGCCGAAAAACCATGCGTCCATTACAATGAGCCCTACAACTATTTAAATAGAACCCCTTCGATTGGATCTGGAGCATTACTTTCGAAAATATGAATCTCATTTCCTTTCATAGTGCTACGCTCACCACGAGCTTATTACCGTTAGTGCGAATATTGCAACACGAAAGGCCACTAAGAGCGGACTCCTCATAACAGAGACCCAAGAAGATGTAGGCATATCGTGAACATCCTCTGAGTTCCAGTACCCTCAATCACCTATTTGTTCTCTGTTGCAAAAGTTGAAGCAGTCTCGGGCCATTCATCCTCGTACAACATGAACTCATCGTGGTTCATGTGACGGTGCCTCCATAGAAAAATGATTGTCTGAACACCAAGAGCAATGGGAAGGCCAGCCCAAATCCACTGGAAACCTGATTAACTAAATTTGAACTACACATAGAATAGGAACTTACAATGAGATAGGGGTCCTTAGCGACCTTTACCAAAAATGATGAGGCTGCAAAAAAAACTGCATTAGTGAACAGGAAGATAGCCATGACCATTGACTTCATGTTGGGAGGAGCACGAGCGTATGCCAGTTCATATCCAGTGACGCTCACGAACATCTCAGAGACAGCGCCTAGAAAGATGCCTGGAAACTGCCACCAGATTGAAATTGGTGAGACTGCATCGCAAGTCGACGCGTGGTAGCCACATGGGGATGTTTCGTAGATGCGCCATTGGATAATTGCACCAATAGCACCGGAGATCGCGGCCATGATGAATCCAAAGGTAATGCGGTCGATGCGGCCAAACCTGATATTGCTGCGTCTAAGGAGAGGATAGAACCCATGGCTGAGAATCGGTGCGATGACGATAATTATCAGCGGGTTGAGTCTAGCTATGAGGTCGTTAGGGACACCTGCAGAGGTCATAGCAGCACCTTGATTGGACCCAATGGTGCTGGCGCTGCTGTCGTTCAAGTTGTATAGAGGAAAGTACAAGAATACTTGGCAAGCCTCCAGTGTACGATAGACGTCGGAAACAGATTTGTCGGTCCAGGTTACGGTACGGCCTGCTGCGGCAAGAGTCGTAGGTCGCGCTGCGTCCCAGTAGCCTCTTCCCCAAAGCCTCCCTTTGTTGCCTTTGATGGCAGCACCTATGATCTTGAAGAATTGAGTCATCTCTGAGCCATCTGCTGCCTTCTTGATCAAGCGTCTGTTCATGTAGATCAAGAGAAACGGTACTTGGAGGTACACAATACCAGCAATGAGGAAGGCTACCCAAAAGCCAGCGTACTTCTCCGCGTAGGTTGTGGCGATGGTGAAGAATGCTCCGATATTGAAAAGGCCATAGTATATGATCAGAATGCGCTGTATCGTGATCTCTGGATCAACAACAACTTTTTCTCCACTCTTGAGAGTCTCCGTGTACGGCTTCTGGTGCTCAAGCTGATCGAGAAGCATGGGGGCAATAAGAGGCTTCAAGATTCCAGCACTGATCGCAAGCAAGACGACGCTGACTATGAATGGTGCGAAACCTTTACCCGCTTTCAGCAAGACAGGTGCAGCACTGCCGACCATGACAATGTGGGCAATACCACCAACAAGGACACCACATACGATGCCCTTGAAGCGGCCGACCCTAGCATCTGCCCACCATCCGCTAAATATAGGAACGCAGTAGGTCAAGAATGCGAGGAAAATGCTCATGGCGAAGGTGAATTGCAAACCCTGGTTACTGTGAGCCATTAGCTGGTATTCATCCAAGATCGCAGGCTGAGACTAACAGTGCACCGGCATGGCCGTTAGAGTGGCTTTTTGGCACTGCACCTGTTCCGTTGCCACCCTTGGGCAAAGGGAACTGCAAGTAATTGTTGAACATGGCTCTGGCGCTCCAGTATGAGGCACGCTCAAAAAGTTCCATGATGCAAATCAAATATGCTGTTTTCGGGATGCGGCCAGCCACCTTCCTCAGGGTCATTGTCTCCTCATCTGTGGGTACGGTGTATTCATGGGCTGACTGCGCGTCGAAATGTTGCTCTAGAAGGCGTTAATAGTTGACAGTGAGACTCAAAATCTAAAGGGAGCTTGCCCATTACTGCGACGGGCGCTGAAGGGCTGGTTGTTGAGAAGGGATCGACGCTGAGGGTGGTTGTTGAGAAGGGACAGGCTGTGAGCAACCGATAAGCTTTCGGTAAGACCTTCTCTGGGAGACCCCTCTTTTATCGCCCATTAATCACTCTTACTTTCACTTTCACTTCAACTATTTTTAACTATGTGGTGCGCTATCGTCACACTACACGCGCAATGAATGGAAGAATTAACGGAAAACATCCCAACTACTGTCTGCGTGGCATCTCGTAAAAGCAGTCGCGACTATTTTAGCAAATAATTTGACATAATTGTCCTTGCAGTGAAAGGATTGCGGACACGATTCTCACAAAAGTGGACCTGATGGGGTGAATGCTCGTATTGGCCAGGCACATCCAGATACCACATTGGTCCCTGCAAAAGTCAGCAGCGCTTCAACGTCAAAACGCCCGCTGTTTGTGCTTGTAGCTATCACCTGAGTGTATCAGATGCCGCTCTGCGAAGCAGCTTCAAGCTCTCATAAGGCGTTAGCGCAACATTGGCCGTGGTGCGCTTGCTCTACACCAGATGGCACGAAGATACGATAATCAATGGCGAACTCTCAACCATTACACAGAGTCCTCACAGTCTCGCACTCGATGTGACAATGGATTACAAGCGTAGCACTTAGGTGGAGTAGGTGTAATCTTTGGCACCATGAAATGATGTCATTTCCACAGGTACATCTTAGGGCTGTGAGTTTATGGTATACACCTCATCGTCGCAAGAGTGTATTCGTGTCTGTCTAACGTCGAAAATTATCGAAGTATTTAGTAATGGCATGTAGTAGTGAAATTGGACTGAGAGCTATTGGCCCCAATATTTCTAGCGCGTCGATGACGTAAACGCGTCGCGCGACTTCGGACTTTTTGTGTCGACTACACAAACAACACGGACCCCTTTACTTCACAGCCTCATATTTACCTCATTGGCTAACGCATCAAGACATGCCTCGACTCGACGAAAACACAGACCGTCAGCTCCATGATATAGAACATGGCGCTCGCTCTCGTACCCTGAAGGCTTGGGACAGTTTCAGTAACTTTGCTCTTCGCGACAATGTGCTCGAGGTTGCTGTGGGCTTGATGTAAGCATCTTAGAACACGAACTCGGAAACCCGGGGGCTAATGTTACAAAGTCTCGCTGCTGCATTCACTGCTTGCGCAAACTCGCTTGTATCCGACATCATCCTCCCACTCATCTCACTACTACCATTCCTCAGCCGCAACCTTGACGAGAAGTTCGCGATTCTCCAAAAAGGACCCCACTACAATGGAACGATCAGTACAGGATACAATACAGTCAAGCAAGCCCTTGATGATGGAGCATTGGTCTTGGCTTATGGCAACTTCTTTGATAAGGTCCTGAGGTTCTTGCTCATAGCAGTGTCGTTGTGGATCATTGCCACGACCTATAGCAGAACTAGCGGAGACAACATCGTCAAGAAGCAAGTGAAATGCAAGTACTGCAGGAAATACATTAGCGAGAAGGCAAAAAGATGCGTCAATTGCACAAGCTGGTTAGACGGCAGAGAGGACAAATAGTGGAAAGTGGATTGCCTATCACCACGTGTCCGCTTTATACAGATAATTGCAGGCTATCTTATCTACTATGGTCTCAACGCAGAATGCTAGGCAAGCTGATCTTTCAATGCGGGGTGCTGATCGCACAGAGCAAGGTGGCCCAACGGGCAGCAAGCTCCATGCTCGCTTCTGAGAAGGATCATGCAGGCCCTTGCCAATTCAAGGCAGCTTTGTCGCGGTATGCGAGGCTTGTTGTTTCGAGCGAGAATGAGCTCATCGATGTGACAGAAATTGTGTCATGCAGCTGGACTCCAGCATCTGCATTCACATTACCCTAATCGAACCTACCTCCACGTTGTGCTTGCTGGGGGATATGCATGATGTTGTCATGAACGTACTTTGACACTGACAGCTGCAACTTCTGTTCGTCCCGGCGCAGGGTCAAATTCCGAACCTTACTTTCGTGCTAACAAAGGTTTGAAAGTCCTTACCCAACGCACTGGCACGCAGCTACAAAGGTAAGAATGAGATCACTTGCTGATAGTACATTACTACAGGTGTCGCGTCCATGGCTTTCATATATTTTTAATGCGTGGTTGTGGTGGTGTAGCCATTGGAGTGTCTCAGTCCTGGGGTAGGGATACTTAAGTACTATCTCTAAGCAGAGCAGCTCCTCAGCACTTTCGAGGGGTCCAATGAAGAAGAAGAAGTAGCAAGAGCTACCACATAGGCTATGGAGCCATCTCAGAGACGTCTTTGCTTCTCTGAACTACGTACACTTACCCAAACCTCGTTCCCATACCCGTAATGTACTGGTAAAACACCTTCTCGCGACACGCAGCTGGGCGAGCAGTACAATGACATCCAGCGCGCATCTCCAGTCGTCCATCCGCGCGCACGCTGCCGAACATCCGCATCGTGCATAGTCAGTCTTGTCGCGCCGCTTTGCTTTCCCTACACAGTAAACATCTACCCATATCCACAAGTCAAGGCTGCCCCAAGACGCCCATCTCCACTTTCCATATGAGTACCTGCCGTGCCTGCCTGACTTACCCAATATACACAGTACAGCTGAAACTGCTTATCACCTGCGACGCCTCGTGATAGGAAAAAGTCGAAACGCAACGCGCCACAATTGCGCGCGCGCTCTACGGAGGGTGAAGATCATCGTGATCAACTTGGGCACTCGCAATATCCACGGGAGGATCCGCCGGGGAAGCCCTGTGTAAAATAGCTGAGACATGCTTTTGGGGTGACAGGTGATAGGAGCGGCGGACCAGGCACATAAGTTGTGTCGCACAACATAATATTGTTTTATTAACGTTTGCGTTCTTCAAAACATCGTTTCTTTGTTCTGGAGAACGGGGACTGCTCTATCGAACGTCGATTCAACCTTTAACGCAATGGGCAACATCCGTCGGCAAGCGCGGCGAGATATGCAAAGGTGGCACGAAGTTACGCTGAAGATGCGGGTGGGACGTCACGATACCTGGCGCTAAGGGTGGCATGCATGGCTAGCGAGGCGCATGTGGGGGTCCGGTGTAAGAATGACTCGCGACACGGTGCAGATGTCAAGTCACAGCGAACAAAGAAGACGTTCAGTCGTGCCTATGATATTTTGATATTGTCTACATACAGACTCTACCTTACTGCTCGATTCGATGCGGTCGCGTTGTAAATGCTCATGCCCCAGCGCCGCCCAATGCAAATGACCATGCTCTGCAGCAAGCCTATGAAAACACAAAAACGCCTCCCAATGATGGATATGCGATGCAAGTAGAGCCACTGAACGCCTAGAGATGCGGGAATATCAAATAAAAATGCCAACGACACCTCCCAATGCAGATGCTTCGTCTTGTTTCTTACAGTCTGGCTCGTTCTGATACATCGGTCCTTGCTCTTGACTTTGATGACCTTCGGCGTTCTGCGCCGTCCAATGCCTTTCGTGATTTTGCGCGCCTCACAGGAGCCTCCTCTTCCTCTGACTCGTCCACGGTGAAGAGCTCCGGGCTTGGCTCATGCCAGGAGTGGCGGTGGCCAGAGAGTGTACGTGATGTCCTCTGGCGTCGGTTGCGCTCCTTGCGCTGAACAAGCTCCTGTGCACGACCACGTGTTGGCTCTGTCACGGTAATCCGTGGCGAGGTGTGTGCAATGGTCTGCGGTGTGTAGTTCAGACGGTCGTCGTCAAGTCCCATGAACGACTCCTCGTCCTCTTCAGGAATGGCAGGGACGTGATAGCGTGTGTGGAGTGGTGTGTGGTTTTGCTTGACATAACGCGCCCACTTGTTCGAGATATTAGACCTGAACTTGGCTGCTTTGCTAGTGCGAGGGCCATCATCAATTCCTGCACTGAGCGAGAGGGGATCGTAGGGATCGTCTTCCTCGCTCAAGGGTGTGAGGAAATGGGCAAAAGGCTCTTCGTCAATGTCTGGAAGACCAGCATCATACGGAGATTCAATGTCCACGCTGTCGATGCATGGTGGAAATGAATACGCCCTGGAGGACGCTCGTAGATAGGATGGCATTGTCGATATGATTTTTTTGAAAGCTTCGAATGGTGACTGATAGCGCACTGGAAGTGACGGTGTAGCAGTGGACTTGATTTGTGTGACTGCAACGCTCGACGCCTTCTCCTTCTTCTCCGGCTCACAGCCGGGCAGCGCAAAGCAAAGCAGGGTGTCTGCAATCGCTGTTCAGTGTGAACAGACTTGGAGTAGCAACACAATTCTCTTTTGGGTTCCACCAGTTGTAGAGGCTGGCAGATGGTAGTTATATATGTGACCCTGGGGTACGAGTCATAAGATGGCGCAGTAATTGAGGTGAGACAGGCAGATGTCGGTGGTGTTTGCCTAGTGGAGGAACAGATCGAGAGGCGCAAATGGTGGAATGTTTTTGGTGGTCCTTGATATCCTGAGATTTCCTCCTCGAGCTCACCGAGCGATAAAAGTAAATCAGAGGATTCATGCGGGACTATATACATGTAGATACCTGAGCACGCAGTAAAGATACGGCCATGCAGCCATGTCCAGGATGCCCTACGTTAGCGGATCACCACGGAAAGCTTGGGTCACCGTCGACGAAAAGGGCAAGAAATCCAAGGCGCAGGGAGAGGAATGACAAGTCAAGTGGATCGTTGCGCCGAAGGGGTGTGGTGCGAAGGACCAGCATTGGGTGCCAGATGACTAGTGGGTATCGCACCTGCAGCTGCATGCTCAAATGCACTGGCCACCAGACAATCCTGCACGGCGAACTGAACGTTGATGCAGGTCATGTCGATCGAGCGTCCCACAAAAAAGCGTCCGTACTCCTGCTGCTGAAGCGCCCAGCGCGAGCGGCGCAACAGGATGCCGAAGACATGGAGGACCTGAAGGACAGCGCTAAGTGCGGGGCACACACCGACACCGCGACATCTGATCAACCATGCCAACTCCCAGCCTCATTCTCACACACCTCCACATGAGCTCGTTTATTCAACCCTATGGTTCCCGAAACGCTCACTCGCAGCCCGCTTGCCGCTGTGAGCGAGCTGACAAGACCGTCTAGCGAAGCTACTGTTCAGAGATTATGTACGACCAGCTTGCGCATTTCCTCAAGAGGGTGACGAGTTTGCTTGCGTGAACATACACTGCCGCCTGACGCCCAAGACAGCTACCTGCTCCTGGTCACTCTGGTCTACACAAACTATTGAACAGTCATAGAAAGCTAACGACCTCGGTGGAGGTCTCAAATGACGCGGTCGCGGTACACCACAGCAATTTACAATTCATTGAACACTACAAGATCATTACAAGTATACACATGTATCTGACTTGGTGTGGACCTGTAGTGGAGCGCGCTTGCCCTGACAGATTACCATCTGATCGGATGTCGCAGACTTACTCACCACTCGTCCGCAACCTATTGCTGTTCAGCCAGCCAAGCCGCTTCAATTTCGCCCGGTAACGAATATAATTAGCCACTCAGGTTCAAGAAAAGCACTTTCTGACCACCTGTTCAAGACTGCGCACAGGGTAGTGTGGCTGAAACTTGTCAGTAGGAAGCCTCTTTGGTAGGCTGAACCGACACATGACTGTCAACACGATCAGCCTCCAAGCTCAGCTCACGACTTCCTGGTCTTTTCGTTACCACCAAGAAAGTAAATTATCGACCGCTGCACGTTCTATCCTGGCTCACATCACCCGAGTCAGAACTTTATCGTTCTAAGGCTGTGTCACGTCGTCCCTAAAGCGAGTCCCTTGCTCGGACTACCCAACAGCCGTTGTGACCACTTCGTACCACTTCCTCGTTTCAAGTATCGAGCTGTTGAGATCCGGACTTTGTTGACCATGCGTACATACCTTATGTGCGAAGCTGCTGAGCCGTGCCACTCTTTTAATAAGCGCAGGCAAGAACGGTGGCGGTCACGAAGCTAGAACAATCAGCTTACCTTCTCTAGCTTCAAAGGCTGGTATCAAGTGAGGAAGAAGTCGCGCTAATCATAGCATGTCTCCCCCGCACCATCAGTGCATTGTTTTTCTCCATGCTCCAGCCAATTTCAGCGTGAGAACGTTCGAGAATCAGATCCAAGTCGTCGATGCACTCAAAGTACGTCCTCATTCGCATTGCCGTTCTTCGGCACTTTCACCGCTGTACACCGCTATTCTATGCCTCAGCCAATCAGACATGTGACCACACTACGAACTCGCTTGCTTCCCGCTAGCTTACAAAACCGCGGCCAGGGTTCCCCAACAGCCTCACGACAACTACACACAACTTGCTGTTCAATGTTGGCTCCTGTGGGGCGCTGACGTTTGACATCTTGTCAAGTCTGGATAACCTCGCGGTCGGATCCTTCTCGGGCACTTGATACCGTTCGGCGTTTTCTGACAAGATTCCCAGTCCCTACCACATGGATACCGGGCATTGCGTCCCACTAAGCAACGCCAAACATCCAAGGCTCACACCGCTCACACGAGAGAATCATGTACCGCGGCATCTCAAATGCACCTGTAGCGCGCGTGTCTGTTGGCCTACAGCTGTCAGCCATAAACCACGGCACCACTAGACTCCACATTCATCACGATCTGTTAGGTCACAGCTTTGACACGCTGAGCGTGAATGCTCTGAAGCCCCCACGAGCTTCTTGATCCTTCGATGATCCCGTCCGCGTACGGCATTGCGCCATCCGAGCATTGTGGTGCTGCAGGTACGATGAGGCTTTCACCGACTACGTCATTATCACAGGCCATCTCAGGTGTGCTGTTGAGAGGGTGCCTCTTGGTACCCACCAAGTTTCATTTACGCTTCTCCGCAGCCAACGGCAGATCGGCAAGAGAAGGATTTTTTAAGTGTCGGAGTACATGCAGGGCGAGATACCCTTCACTACAGGGAAGAAGATGGAATGAGAGTACACAGTATGCTAACCCCGCTTTGCAGCGGACGTGCTACATGTCCACAAGAGTCACCTAGTATGAAGATCGAAGCATGCGGTGAGGAGTCATGAAAAAGTGGTGTTTTACTCAGGGCGCTGGTGGAGAGCATGCCATCTCGTTGCACCCCGGTGTACAACTCATGGTCTTGATGATAGGAGAGATACGTGATTCATCAATCACAATCGCCTTCCTAGGTTCCTGCAACTATGTATTAGATCTAGACTCTGTTCGTTTTGCAACGTGTTGGTAAGATGGAGTTGTGGTTGAATTAATATATATCACAGTCCAGTTCGCAACTACCTAACCTGCTTGTTGAAGGCAGCCCGACGCAGTGATGGGCATCTCATTGCGCAGGTTGATCCTTCAAAATCTTATCCAGGCGGACAGTGGTAGCAGAAAACGGAACATGCTTTTCCAAGCCCATATCGTCGAAAGTCTCACCGCCATAGATCAAGAGGCGATTCGGGTAGTTCCTGAAGATCTGAATGGCGCGCGAGTATACCGCGCCAGCTGGAGTAGCGTGCTCCTCCCACTTGTCAACATCACCACCATACGCATTCGTATACACCTGCCCTCTATCGGCATCCGAGACCACGATGGTACCGTTTGCTCCGCCCAACGGGCTCCAGACAACATAAGGACTTGCGTTTGGCGCAGTAGTGTTGTTGATCACGATAGGGCGGCCCTTCTCTTTTGCAAATTCAAGGGGCGAGTCGGCCATCACGTAGTATACAGGGTAGTTGACGCCGTGTGAAGAGGAGTTGCCGATGGGAAGTTCGTGGACCAGAATCCACTTTTTGATGGGCGGGATGTACGTGATGACGGTCATGCCTGGGCGGGCGAGGTACTCATCATACGCAACGTCGTTGACAACAGGACCCCAGGTCTTCAGATCAGTCGATGTCTGATGTGCGAGCTTTTGGCCGTGTTTCGGATCGCGCTGATCGGAGTAGTAGGCAGCTAGCTGTCCTTCGTATTGCCTGTGAGTATGATGATTAGCATTTACGTATGCCAGGGAGAAATATTTCTGTGGTGTTTCTTACAGAAGGTATGGCTCCCAGATGGGAGTCGCGCCGTTGGTGGTATTAGGCCGTCCACCCTGAGCAATATGGCTGACGAAGTGCCACGTCCGCGCCTTATCGGTACTCGCATACAAATCGATCTTTGTGCCGGTATTGCTCCAGCTGTTGCCCGAGCCCAAGATAGTACCCGCCGGGTAACCAGCCATAGGCTCAGTCAACTCAGTCAAAGCCGGCTGCGCACTCATGCCCCAGCCATTGACCTGATCGCGAAGATCAGAGATGTACTCCCATGTAGCACCGCCATCCTTGCTCTCGAACACGGGGAAGTATCCAGGTGAGTGGCCCGAGAGCGAAGCAGTAGCAATGATGGTCCCGTCCTGCAATTCAGTGAAACGCGGGTAGGTGATAGATTCGCTACCGCTGGTCTGGTAGATGGTGTTGTTTGAGAAGTATCCCCATGGCTTTGGACCTGCGCTGCATACATCAGCGACGACAACTTGCCCCAAGGCGAGAGCTGCCACGAAGAAAGTCGAGAACATGGCTGCAAGATCTTCTGCAACGATTTGCTGGACAATAACATTTCTTTCGTACTCGAAGATAGAGTTTATAGTCGTGTAGTTCACAATCGTTCATTAGCCTGAATTACCCCAGATGACCCCAGATCTCGCCTCCAGTTCCCGAAAGTTTGAAGATTCTACCACCGGGACTACCAATACATCGTGTATGATGGCATAGTAAGACCAAAACCCCAGTTACATGCTGCCGCTACGTCGTGTTAGGTATTCGATGAGGGGAATTTGCTTGCGGCGCAGCTCGCAAGGCTGCCACTATTAGCAGCACCCTATAATATAACCGCAAAAAAGTTGTCGAGCAGATCTTAGCCACCCCATGGGGAACCTACGCGAACGGCTCAGGTCGGCTTTTCGACCGAGGGAGGGGCGTACTGCAAGCACAATGTCACGATGCTGCAGCTTAGGGTATGGAATTCCAACAATTAGCCGGTGAGCCGTCTGAATGACAATGAGATATTTGGCAGGCCGTTGTCGGCTGGAGCCCCGGTCGGCGGTCGGTACGTACTGTACCTTGCCAGCCTCAAAGGCAAAGTACGGAGAAAGGCGTGTGTGACATGCAATTGCAGTGAGAGATATATCCACTATGACCCTATGAGCGCGGATTATGGTCAACACCCTGGATTGTTAGCATGATGAAGTATGAAGAGATGGAAACAACGGTAAAGTGATAATTTTGAATGACCAGGGCGAATTCTATATTACAACTCTTCGCTGTTGATAGAACCGTATGCTCTAGAACCTCATATGGAAGGCCGTCAAATCCCAAACGCCATCGCTATGCAACTGAGATACTACCAAGATTTTGTCAAAAAGCTAGCCTCACAAACCGAACCCAACAGCAACGACCACCGCTATTACCACAGCCAAGAGACTACCCTGTGCGCGAACTCCACTGCCCTCACTCGCCTCTGTTACTGCGTCTGTGCTCAGACTCCTCCGCCCAGAAATCGATCCTGAAACACCGTTCGCAGCATCTACGCTTGCGATTGCAGGTCCGACATTGAAGAAGTCGACCAGTACGGCCCATGGCGCCTTTCCGTATACGCTTGTGCAGTTGCTTACACTGGAGCCCAAACTCCCATACCCAGTCTGTGCGTTCGTGGTGTTTGCGTAGGTCTCGTTGGGGGACTGAATACCGAATAGCTGGTTCTCGTACAGGAAGTGGTTCATCAGGAACAAGCGACCGCCAGTGGAGCTGGTGGAGAGCCCAGTAGGGCGGTTGGGCGTGCAGGAGTAGTTGCTGGGGTTGACGTTCTCATAGTCGTTCTCGAAGACGTACGTAAACTCATCCATCAGGAAAGGGTACTGCGACGATGTCTGAGATAGCGAGGCCACGAAGGAGATGAGGCGTGTGTTGTTTCCAATGAGTGCGTCGAGCGTCGGCCAGGTGGTGGGTGCGCTGGTGGAGGGAGGGGTGTAAGCGTACTCGGAGATACCGGAAGAGTTGAATTGTGCGCCCAGATCAGAAGCACTGGCCGAGTCGGAGTTCACAATAAGGACGGTGACTACGTCGTTGGTATTCTTGTCCATCCAGGTCTTGATGGTCGAGAGCCAGGCTTCGAGTGTACCAGCATCGAGAAGAGTGCACGAGCTGTGGCAAAGGTGCCACGCGTCTGCGCCAGTACCATTATTGTTTTTATGTACCTGCGCGGAAAGAAGTCGCACACCAGCATCGAGCTGTGTTGTTGTGTCGTAGTAGTGGTTGCCTGATGTGGAGAAGGATGTGTTCTTGTTCCGTAAGAAGGGTGAGTCGTGCGCTCCGAGTTGTGTGATGTTGTTGTATGCTCGCGAGCAAAGCGCTGGCGAGTTGTTGCATGCTGTTTGTGATTGTGCTGTGACGGTCGAGTAGAGGAGGGCAGATGTCGCCACTAAACTTTTGAAAAACATCCTTGGTAAATGTAGGAGGCGCTCAGATTAAAACAGTTTTGAGCAGTGATATGATTGACTGCACTTCTATTCAGGAGTTCGTAGGTCACAACTAAAGTTCGAAGCGACAGTAATAGTGATAGCAGTCGTGAATTTAGTCGTAAATCATGAGCTCACCAGGAACGAAATAGGTCAAATAGGTCAAAATCACTAGCAGGCAGGGTAGCAGTATTATACACACAAAGCGTCTCAACGCGCCCAGGTGGCACATCATCTGCGCGGCTGTTGCATGCGTATCGCAGTGAAATAGTGGAGCCAGTCGTCTTGCACACCTCACAAGCACAGCCCCAGAGCCGCGAAAAAGTTTCATCAGGCGTCGTCAGCCTGCCAGCCGAACACGCCGCAACACGCCGCGACACGTACGAAACATGGGGGCATCATGCGTTCTCACGCGCGCGGAAACCGGAATCCAGCGCTCAAACGGCCTCTACAACGTCGCGTTGGCATTCGGAAGGTTGGGGAGTGGGTGCAGTGTGGTTGGCGTAATGGACGAGGTGATGTCAAATGGTGGAGTTCGAGTGGGTTGTGAGGCTGGCGTCTGTTTTTAGAGTGGCAGCAGTGGCGTGTGCCTAGCGTCGATCGGTCCTGCACCACAGACACTGCGGAGACACACGCCCTGAGGCGCAGGCCGGAGCCGTCAGAGGTGTTGTGCTGCCTGTGCACATCAAACTTGACCTCTGCAGCAAAGCAGAATGTCATCTGTGGAGGAGTGTCCTACTTCTTCATTGCGTGGACCGCTCACTGCGTTGGTGAGATTTCTTGTGATCGTCGTCACCCCAGCCTCCAAGACAGCCTCCAAGACAGCCTTTCTGCTCTACTGTTCCAGTAGTACGTCAGCACTTGTTCGGCGCGCAGTACAGTCAGTCTATTGTCTAAGAGGGCAAATCTGGGGATGTTGAGAAGCCAACTCTTTGGGTTCGTGATCACATTGTTCTCACTGTTCAGAATCAGCCTTTAACATGTCCGATGGGCGCCTCACGTCCTGCCTGTTCCATGTTGATGATAAGGTTCCCAAGCGACGAGCGACTTCCCAGTACTACTGGCGCCAATGTTGTCGTGCTTGTAAACTTGCCGTGTATGGGTTTCCCTACCATATAACCTTTCCCAGGTTAACGCGTCTAAGCCCAGAAGACTGAGATCAGCCTCATTACTAAACTTGATCTTCCTCCTTTTTCTCACCCGTGGCGTATGATCGTATTGCGCTTGCAGAACACGATGCTTCGAATCACCCAGTTAGGAAGAATACAAAAGATCTGTCAGTATGAAGACCGAGATGACAGTGAGCGCAGCAACATACAACAACCAGTCACCACCGACCGCCCGCCGAGGCCTCTTGTAGGATCTGAGCTGGACATCCGAAGACAACGATACAGGGAAGGAACAAAGCACCAATCTTTAGTTTGGTGGGATGAACACGTATCAAGGGCATCTAAATGGAGTGAGGAAAAACGATTACAAGTCTCAGACCGCTTCTCAAAGCTCATGAACTTCCCAAGTCTCGATGCTTGAGTGGCACAAACAGACCGTGCAGCGTGTAACCTACCGTAAACAGCAATATCGTAAAACCATTGAAAATAGTGTGTGATACAGCATAAAATGCCATGTTCCGACACTGTCTAGCGCTGCTAGGGCGCCGCTACCTACTGTGACGGTTCAATATGACAGGCTTCGCTTGATCGGTTGCATTCGCTAGGCAAACGATATATTTTCGATTGTCAGACACAGCGAATATGGCCTGTCTATCTTGACCAGAATCATTAACCGGCGTATGAAGTTGTTGCCCGCGAGTGCAGTCAGTATTGTGCAGCCGAGCACAGACATTCACTCTTATCGATATGATCCGCCGGAAGCGCACCCTTCCGGCGCGTCACAACGTCACACGCGTCGAAAACAACACAGCGGCACCGTTTGCATAACTTTAGGTAGCACCGAATAACGATCTCTGCCTTTCCCAGCGTCCCCGCGTTCTCCTATTCATCGCGTGGCCTAAGAGCGAGTCCTCTCCTTAACTCGCAATATTCGTGTGGTCGGCATTGTCAGCGTCAACTCTACCTAACAGACCCGCGACTACACATAGCACAGCTACACAAACACACTTCGCGACAGAGCTCCTTCGAACCTATCTACGAGCCCGCGCCACCCTCAACCGCGCTCCCGCCGCAACGCACAACACCACCAACCTCAACCGCCACACCTCGCTCTCTTCCCCAACACCACCAGCCCACCCACCATGGCCACCACCTCCGCCCCGCCCTCCACCTCCCCCCCGCACATCTCCCTCCGCCAACCCACCACCTCCAGCGCCCCCTCCTCCTCTGCCCCCGTCACCCCACCCACCCTCTCCTGGCTCCAAGGCCCCTGGAACGTAACCCACAGCACGTTGCCCATGTGGAAGAAGTCGCGCAACGTGCGCATCACCTACACACCGCTCCCTTCGACGGGCTCCGCCGGCGGCCGCGGCCACACCGCCGGAACGCACCTCGACGACCAAGTCACGTACCAGCCCGCCGACCCCACCAGCAGCAAGATCTCCACCGTGCGCGGCGTCGATAAACCCTTCCCCACCGCCGAGCGGAAAGGCACCGTCAGCGATACCGCGCCCCCGCCGGCGACGCACGAGGGCGAGGAGCTGGCCAGTCTGGGCTACACGTGGCGCGGGAAGGGGTGGTTGGTGATTGCGACGAGTAAGTGGGAGGTTCTCGGGTATGGGGATGAGGAAGGGGGGACGGGGAATAGCTGGGTCGTGACGTATTTTGCGAAGACGCTGTTTACACCTGCGGGGGTGGATTTCTACTCGCGGAGGGGCCAGTTGAGGCCTGAGACTGTGGAGGCGATTAAGGAGGCGATTAAGGGGTTGGGTGGGGATGTTGCGAAGTTGGGTGGACAGGTGTTTGAGGTGGCTTATGATGGAGGGAAGGAGGGGAGTGCTCAGTGAGCGGGCTAGATGCAGGGAATGGATTGTAGCATGGGAACTATTGAGGTACGTTGGTGTCGCATAATGTCTAATCAGTAACGCTCGATTGCATATTCGAAGCTCAAAGCTCTGAACCTCACTCTGTCTCCAGTCAGACACCACTCTGTCTTGCCCAGTACACTATCTCACCATTTCAGCCACCAGACCTTTTCCTCCTCTGATGGACTAAGTATCTAGTCAAGGAAGTTCATCTCGAATTGCTCTTTCTGGACGTCGGTGGACCTTGCAGCGCTTGCATAACTGGCCCTCGCCTTTTGTGTTGGTTTAATCTCGTCGTCGTCGTCGTTGTTGTCCAGGTTCAAGTCTAAGTCTATAAGTAACTCGGTGTTCTTGGAGCTGGTTGCGCGAGGCTTCTGGGGTGAATTTTCGATCAGCTTGCCAGTACCTCCATTCCAGACCACACCATTACGCCGGACTGCCTCATACGCCTCGCCTTCCTCTTTTCTCCTCGCGAGCATCCGAGCGTCGTCAGCCTTCGCACCTCCATTTACATATGCGTCCCACTTTGCTGGTGAGCTGAACGTGGGAGGAGGGTTGGCTGGCGTCTGAACGCTGGAGTCAATCAGAAGATTGCGTGCTGTCGACGGTTGTTGACGTGACGGGCCGGACTTTAACAACGGTCGTTGGCCATTGGCACGTTGATCACAGATCCGGCACTTGCATATATCACAACAAGCTGCTGTTGTAGAGTCAGTATGTTTCGTGTGCAAACATACCGTAACGTACCTTCGCAGACATGGCCACAATCCAACTTTCTGGCGCAGACCATTGTGCAGTTGATCAGATCGTGTTCGAAGGGGTGACACGGGTATGGGCAAGGGTGACCACACGTCAAGGTGCCTCCGCACGGGCGGTTGCAGCCGCCGTAAATATGATCCCAGTCATCTGTATACTCCACCCAACTCTTACGCCCGTGCCTGACACATTCCAGTGGAAGACAGTAGCCGATGCGCCGCTCCTCACCACTCTTGGACCTCGATTTCGGTACCCTGGTTCTGTACATGATCTCAACGACCTCTGCCCACGTCCAGGACTCACAGGCGAGAAGCTTAGCGTCACCGAATAGATAGAACCCTCGTTTGGCCCGTGATAGTGCCACACAGGCACGATTGTCGTTTGACAGGAAACCGATTGAATGGTTCCTGTTCTGTCGGACGAGTGATAGAAGAACGATGTCATTCTCTTCCCCTTGATACGAGTCGACTGTAACCACCTTGAAGGGGTACATTCGTAGATTTGGATGAGATCGAGTAAGCTGTATAATACGCTTGCGCTGGCCGTTGTAGAAGGTGAGTATGGTGATCCCCATCGGATCTTCACCATTCAAGACCAGGTAGTCGACAAAACCTACTATGAACTTCGCTTCTAGGTCGTTGTAGCTTGATGAGTTGGTATCCTTGGCTTCTGGCCATTCATGAGTGAAGAAATATGAGTTCAAGCCTCCCATACCTTTGACTGGTGGTCGATTGCTGGCATCCTTCACGCTACTGTGGTCCTTCAGATCGTCATCGTAGATCGGACGAAGCAGACGCCGAATTTCTGGGATCATGCGACGCTGTCTCGTGAGCTGGTCGTACTCAATGTCATTCAACACAAGCCGCTCGAAAAGCGAGAGATTGAGGTGAAAGGGAGCATCTTCGAACTCCTTTACTTGCGTATGAGGTCTCAACTGCTGGTGGTCTCCAACGAGAATAAGATGTTCAACCGTTGGCAGACATGCCACAGTCACAGGAGCCTCCATGGTTTCAGCAGCCTCCTCAACGAGCACCACCCGAGGTCGCAGGGCAGCAATCAGCGCGCGGTACTTCGATAATCCAGTCGTTGTCATTCCGATGATACGTTGATTGTTCAGCAAGCTAACATCCTCATCCCACAGACCGATACGTCGTAGATGGTAAGCTTTGTGGTAGCCTTCAGCAATTTTACGGACCTGTACCAACAACCGCTTCTTCAATTGACGCATCAGGTAGTTGTAGATGGGCCCTCTTTGGTCGAATTGGATTGTCGTCAAATCTGATGTAGTGTCCAGAATCTCCTGAATTTCTTGATCTGTTAATATACCAGCTCCCTTACCCCGGTAATTGTCGCTGAGCATGAATACTTCGCCCTTGAGAGCCTCGAGCTCGTCATCATCGGGTGCGAAGGCTTCTGCTTCGAGCTCCTCTAGCTGTTCAATCTCTAGGTCCTCCTCTTCCCACTCGTAGCCGAAGTCATCTGGACAAATTGGGCGCCGACACTCTGCCAAAGCCTTACCAAGCCATTGCTGCATCAACTCCCCCGGAGCGTCTTGAGCTATGTCAAGGATGGAGTCGTTGTCCATCTCTAACGATTTGGCTTGGTCTTTAGTGAGCAGACCCAAGCGTTCCAAATACTGGTGATCCAATGGACATCTACCCATCTCAAGCGGCGCAAGTAGATCTTTACAAGTAGCAGCGGCTTTCCTCATTGCAGCCATAGCCTGAGTCTTGAGGCTTCGAGGCATTTTTCTCGGAGGAAGCACGGATCGAAGCTTGAACAGCGTGCGCTTCATGATCTCGGCATCTTTGCTCCTTCCACCTAAACGAACGTAGTTCGGCACCAAAGAGCTCGTGTGGCGCAATATTTGGTCCACGGCGTGATTCGTTTGCGCTGTGACGATTATCGGTGCGTCATGCTTTCTCAGATTGTCCACCAGTATCTGAACAGCTTTGACGGAGACGAACGTTTTGCCAGTTCCCGGAGGTCCCTGCACAAGTGCCACGCGACGAGTCAAAATGTCTTTGAGTGCCTTTGACTGTGAATCGTCTAACGGTGTCGCATTGTAAGGAGGCCACTCTTCCTCTCCTAACACATTGACGTTCTGGTAGCTCGATGCTTCCTCCATACTCACGAGCGAACTAAGATCAATAAACGGGTCATTTTGTACGTATGAAGGAGGATCGACATGCTTCTTCGCACTCACGAGATGCTCAGAAAGCGGAAACGTCTCCCTCATCATATGTTGAAGAGCCATAAGGGTATGGCGGCTAGCTTCGAAGAAGCTGTTGCGACACTCGACCATAACCCATTGCTGCGTAGGGTCGATTGGCTGGTTATGGTGTGGGAAGAATAAATCGATCTCCGGCGGGTTTTGCTGCAGAGCAGAAACGGGTCGTGCGGCAATGATGGCTAGGATACACGTATCCTTGAAGGCGTCATTAAAGGGCGACAAAGCGACAAGACTACCCGTGATCAATCTTTTCGATTGCTGCCATCTGTTACAGTTAGCGTGTAAACTTGATCAGAAATTGATATTCGTTCGCGAGCTGCTCTTGAAAGTGACGAATTGATGGACGTACCGGATATGCTTCTTCACACGCGACATGGAGAACGCGACGCGCGTTGCCAGTCCTCTTGGACTGAATACAAACGAGGTGATGTATACAGGCTCATAAATCCCAACGTTCTTCTCATACTTGGCCTCATCCTTCCAGGGATCTTTGCGAACTTCAGCGACAACCTCACTCAGAGGGCGCAAGGCATCTTCGCGTAGAAGTTCATACTCAGTGCGCAAGTAGTCTTCGTTATTATCGTAGGAACCGTCAATCTTCTTCGGTTGAGGCTTGTCTTCGGTTGGGATTAAAGTCTCCATATCAGTTGGTGCGAAACCTGCGCGGTCTTCGCGCAGTATCTCGCCTGGGTGTGGGATCTCAGGTTTCTCCAGCCATTGTCCGGCACCCGCAACGTGCTTAGTAGCGATCTCATAGTACTTTTGCACGTCTCCATTCGATCGTGACGGCCCAGCCTCGGGAACATCATCGTCCGGTACCTGAGGATCACGTCGACGCTGTGGCACTGTGCTGCGGAAGCGCTCAGAGATATGGCTGTTGTACTCGCCGTCTGCCTTCTTATCAGTACAAGGGACGCCGCGCAGACGTGTAGAGCAAACGAGGCAAGAGCGATAGAGGAAATACGTAGGGCAGCTATGAAGCTGCGGAGTTGCTTACCTTGCTCGCCCAGGCTGCTGTAGACATTGCTGGACACTCCACGCGATTGACTTGATTTGATGCCTCCTCTCTTGCTGTGCGGCGCGCCTCCACGCCACTGCTTCCGGGCCATACTGGCACTCGGACGGTTGGGAGTTACGCGACGAAACGTCACGATGTGGTTGTGGTGTTGAGAAGAAAGTCTGAAAGAATGAGAGAACTGCGCAAGCGCTGGTTGTGGATAAAGGCGGGGTGAAGGCGAGTTAGGTGTTGCCTGTTTGCTGTCAGACAGGAAAGGAAAGCGCGCTCCAGACTCAGTTTCACCATCACTACCAATCTCACCTTCATCTCGTTGTGCGCGCTGTCAGATACAAACAAGTCTGGCGATCACAGCCGGGGAGACATCGGACTGCGCCATTCTGATGGCTGCACTGTCCTCTATACAACCATATTCCCAGTGTGTCGTAAGGTCTGGCATTGCCATTCTCTGTGAGTCTCTTAGCCCTGGAGCCCTGCGTGTCAACATCTGGGTTTCTCGCAGATCAGATAAGGCAAAAGATGAAAACAAGGATTACAGTGTCAGCAGAATGCCGTCTCTTAAGTACAGCTACCCACCCCTATACCCCCAGCTCACAAATACTTATCTCTCACCAAAGAAACTATACTTGTAAGCAAACCGTCACTAATACGTGTACCGGAAACTCTCCATCCCCTCCAGCACAACTTCGCCACGCTCAGCTCTCCTATTCTGGCGCCAGTAGTGGTACGACAACCCGATAGTAGACACGACAAGGTACAGCTGCGCGCCTGTGACGGCCCATAAGCCAGTTCGATAGGTGGGTGCCTCTTTCTGCATGAAAACCGTCGACGCATATATTCCTCCCAGCGCACCGAACGCGATTTGGAAACCACTTGCCACCCTGATCAGATTAGTAAAAGAAACTCCAAGGAGAGAGCAGAAAGAATGGCCGCTTGACTCACATGCGAAGACTCTGGCCGCGGATGTTGTTGGCCTGCCATGCGAGCACGGTGGGGATATTAGCATTGGCTCCGGCGAGGCCCATAAAGATACCGAAGTATCGGGCGCCATTATTCTGGGCGTAGGCGACGATCATCAATCCAACGATGCCGAGGAGACATTGCAGGATGACGAAGGGAGCGCGCAGGCGGTATTTGTCGGCCGCCCATGAGCACAGCATTATCCATGGTACGGCGGCTACGGCCGGAGGCGCGGAGAGTAGAAAGACCATGCCGATGCTGTAGCCCATACCTTGGAGAATGATTGGGATGAAAAAGGCTGGTTCTTTGTTAGGATCACCCCAATATGTGATTCGATATACTCGAGCTTACCCAATGCGTAGACGATGGTAGTAACGGCGAAGAACTTCATCGCATATGCCCATAGCTCCCAGCGCTTGCACGCGAATAGGAACTTGGCCATGGTAAGCTCATCGTACTCTGCGTCGCGGCGGTCTCGCTCCAGCTTGGTCAGGATGGCTTGGACTTCGGCAGGCTTAAGGAATGGGAAGCGCGATTTCGAGACTTTGTCTGGGAAGTCGACAATCAGGATGCGACCCAGAACTGCGAGAAACATGGTCATTGCGCCGTTGATGATGAAGATCCTGTTTTCATGAGTTTTATCCTGTATGCTTCCAGGTCAGAGTTAGATGCTTACCAGCGCCAGCCCAGCCAGCCATTCCTCCCTGAAAGCTGCATGCAGCCGTACGCCAGAATGGATCCAAACCCATTCGCGCACACATTAATACTGTAGAACGCCGCGAGTCGTTTCTGCACCTCAAATCGGGTGTAGAAACACGATATCAGATACACAGATCCTGGAAAGAATCCGGCCTCGAACAGGCCAAGTAGGAGGCGACAAACCACAATATCCGTCCACTTCTTTGCGAACCCTGCACCAAACGTCACCAAGCCCCAAGACATGCAGAGGAAAGCGAGCCAGTTGGCAGCCCCTACCTTGCGGAGGACGATGTTGCTGGGGATCTCGAAGATGAAATACGTGATGAAGAAGACTAAAAGTGCGATGGAATAGCGGTCGCCGATCCGGAAGCCGAGTTCGACGTCCATACCTGCGATGCGCGCGGCGGAGATCTGGGGGGATCGTTAGGCTTGAACGATGTCGTGGGTAGGGAACAACTAAGGAAAGATCTTACATTGATACGATCGATGGCACTGATCGAATAGCTTGTGTGTTGTTCAGTCAGCGGTGAGATAGAGTTGCGTGGGTGGAGAGCTTACCATGCACCGAGGATCGGAATCAACCGCCAGTCCGTCTTGCGGCTGTATTGTGGTCAGAGTATTCTTCGCGCGAATGGAGCCTTTGCGTACGTAGCTCTCTTCTCGATCTTCTTCTCTTCCTCAGTCAGGACGGCATCAAGGTCTTTCGGTGTGGTTCCATCGTGAGATGCAAGTTTCTCGACTTGGACTGCTTCTGTATCCTTCTGGAAGCTATCTGTGTTGGAGAGTGGCGCCATATCGTCAACGGCTGTCAAGAGAGGGCAAATTGTGTTGACGGGTAGGGCTTTAGGAAGTCGATATGTTCAGGTTTGTGGTGCCTGCAACAGTTGCCAGTTCCGTTCAACTCGACCTTTTCGTCACAACCAGCTCAGAGCGCCTACCTTCCATGCGTGACATCTTTATACACATCGCATATGTACCCAAGCCCCTGCGTCCACATGTACCATTCTGCCCAGCTTCCCCAAGCATTGGCATCGTTCATCTTGCTTCATCCTTATTGGCCGCCGCCGCTCTACGTTCCACTCACCCATCACCACTCGCACATCCCCCGCATTTCGCCAACGGCACCCCTGCACAAGCGACAAGCGAAAACAGAAGCGTGAAAGAGCTAGATCGTTCGTGCAGTACGAGTCTCTTGGATTTGACGCGGGGGGCCGAGGATGCTGGATGTCTTTGTGCGATGTGATGGGTGGGAAGGCAACGAGGGCGATTGCGCCGTGTGCGCCTCTTAGGATCTATAAAGTTAGAAGGGGCTGTAGTGGCTTGTATATGAGCTGGGCGTTCTTGAGGAAGGCTGAGGCTGAAGCTGGGTAAGCTGTGACGTTCGTGCCATTGGCCGGACTGCGTGAAATGAGTGGTAAAAGTGGAATGAACAGCAAAGATCGACACGTTCAGACTTTCTTTGCAGGTCCGTCTCAATCCAGGAACGAACCACCTATTAACACTGTCAGCCAATTCATGCCGCCGATACGCAAAGAAAGTGTAGGCACTATGATAACCCAAATATTCATATGATGAAGAATGTTCTCTGCCTTCGGGGCTCGGGAGATTCGAAATCTGTGTTGCACAAACCCGCCCCCCCCCCCCCCCGGCCCCCCTTTCCCTCCCCATCTCTTTCTCTCTTTCATCCAGTCCAGTCCACACGCTCTGTGTTCTAAAAACCCCATCGAAGCGCCATGCCCAAAAGCAGTTCCCTCCCGCCTCACATCATAACATCGTAAAAACACTTGCGCGCAGGCTCCTAAGCCGATGAAAGAAATGACAGAGGCGTGATAATCTATCGAGTTTTCTTAATCTCCGTGGCCCACCCCTCGATGCCCTCGCCTTTACTTCTACACGGGATGCCCAGGTCGACCTTCTCCATCCCCTTTGTGTCCCTGAGCCACTCGTGGCTGGCCATGCCTCCCGCGTTGGCTCGGTCCACGGGCAGCAGCTCCAACATGGGCAGCAGGAAGCTGGCGATCTCCTTGCTCTCCTCCTTGGGGAAGTGGTACTTCTCGTGCAGCACGTCTGGCAGCGCCCAGTGGCGCAGGCGATGGATGTTACGCAGCTCGCCTTTTCGGTTGAAGATCTCCTGCGACCATTTCCCGGAGAGGCAGAGCGATTTGGGGAAGGTGCCGAGGAGTTCGATGATTTGCGCGATGTGGTCGTCGTCTTTGCCGTACTTTGTGCCGGATTGGGGGTCAAACAGGTAATCGCCGGTGATGAGTTCGAAGGTCTATTCGCAGATTAGCAGGTGTAGACAAGTGATTACTCTTAGAAGAGACGCACCATGGCGGCCATGCTCCAAACATCGGTACTGGCGCCCCATTTGCTGCCCAGGATGACTTCCGGGGATCGATACTGTCGCGTCTGGATGTCATTTGTGAAGTGGTGCCCGACCCAACAGGCATTTCCGAGATCCGCAATCTTCACTGAGATTGTTTCGAAGGCGATGTCTGGCGACCCTTCGGCGGACTTTTCCTTCGACGTGGATTGCTTGTCGAGACTAATGCCGGATACCTCTTTTGTGAGGAGGTCGCTGTGCAGTGTTAGAGATGGTTGGGCATTGGGCATAGAACTCGCAACTTACGCTGTCTGCTCGCGCTGCTTCTGGACATCATCCTCACTAGCGCTGGGCTTCAGACCAAGGCGCTCGGCCATGGACAGCCCGGAAGATTGTGACGAAGTGCCTAGAGCACCACTCATTACAAAACCGTCTTGTGAAGAAGATGAACTCGGGATAGTCGTGGGGGAGTCTTTACCTGTGCTCTCGTTCATGACCTTGTTGAGGCTGCCCGGGAAGCTGCCGAGCTCGGAATGGTTGAAGCTGGCGTTCAGCGGACTGGGCAGCGGCTGGCTCCCGGTGATCAGTGTCCGCCTGCGCCGCCTACCGTTTCTGTCACTGCTATCACCGCTGTCCTTCTTCTTTGGCTCGTCCTTAACGTATGCCTTGACGATCTGCTCGACGTCGCCAATCTCTATCAGGACATTCTCGGGTTTCAAATCGGTGTGGATGATGCCGCATTCGCGGTGGAGGTAGTCGAGGCCCAGCAGCACCTGCTTGGTAATCTGCTTGACGAGCGGCATGGGGATGCCGCGGTGGTTCCATCGCTTGATCAGGCCTAGCAGGTTCTCGCCGAGGACCTCGAAGACCATGCAGACGTGGACGCCATTGGGGCCCTTGTGGTTGAACGAGTCGAGCAGGCTGACGACGTGTTTGCGGCCGGGGTGGGTCTCCTTGGCGTCGACGACCTTCTTCAGCAGCTTGATCTCGTCGAGGGCGGTTTCGGTGTAGTGGGCGGCCGAGCGCACGACCTTGAGGGCGACGTGCTTGCCGTTGGCGTTGTCGCGGGACAGCCAGACGGTGGAGAAGTGGCCCCAGCCCAGCTTGCGCACAATGGTGTACTTGCCGTCCTTGTACTCCTCGCCAACCTGGACGGGATGGTAGCCGCCCTTGCAGTAGTCCTCGCTATCCTCCTCGTCGGCCGTGTTGTCGGCCTCGTCGACGCTGGACGAGTCGCTGTCGGGCGAATTGCTGAGCGTGTTACCGTACATCTTGTGCTGTTGCAGCGGCGACGCTGTGTTCTGCGCGCTGCGGGGCAGTTAGCAGTCAGCTCATGCCAGGGCAGCGGCCAACGGCGTGCAGGGCGGTGGCGGTGGTGCTGGTGCTGGTGCGGGCGGCATTCGAAAAAGCGTCGCGCGCCAAGAGATTTGCAATCGGTCGCGGGGGCTGGTGAAGGCTGCGCGGTGGGTGCAGGTGGGCGGGCGCGAAAGGTATCAGACAGACGCTGGGACGGGAACAGGGACGGGGACGGGGACTGGGATGGAACTACTGCCAGATTCAGACTCAGACTCACCTGTGCTGCGGCTGCCCCTCGGTGGTGATGATGGGCTTCAAGTCCTGGCCCTTCCGTCGCTTCTTGTTGCCGTTCCCATTAGCAGCCTGGGCCACTTTTTTGGCCTTGTCGATGGCAACTTTGGCGCCATTCATTCTGGCCGTCCCCGCCACGCGCAGGCCCGGGGTCGGAGGAGGGGTGGGGAGGGATGCAGTGGGCAGTGGGCAGTGGTGTGCGATCAGGTCGAGTCGTCGCGCGGGCTGCACCTCATCGGCGGGCGGTGCAGTGCAGGGCAAGGGAGGGGGCTGCCGGTCTCTGTGTCGCGGTTCGGTCTGCCTGCTGTCGCGCCGCCGCCCTGGGCTGCGATTTCTTCAATTGCTGGGGGATTGTCTTAGCGCTCGCCTCGGGCCTATCCTGGCACTGCCGCCCTGATTGGTGGTGAGGGGCGCGTTGCAGCTGGAGGGGAGCGGGGTGGGGTGGGAGTGCAGGCAAGCCGTTGTTGCTGGTGCTATGGTGTGCAGTGCGATGCTATGCTGTGCAGGCTCGTGGGAACGATGGGGAGAAGGGTGCAGAGCCCTGTTCGGCTGTCCGCTGTGCATGCGCAGTAGGCTGGAGAGCGCCAGTCAAGCCTGCAAATGATGTCATGGTCCCCGAAAGCATCCTCTCACCACGGTCCACGGCCTCCAAATAGGCTCCGCCGGCATGGCACCGGAGCGCCTGCGGGCCAGTGCCTCTGCGCCGCGTCCTGTTTCGAGCCTCCGAGATGCTTGTTGTGGTACTCCGGGCTTCGGGTCTCATTTTCATCACTTTCACGCAACCCAGGCATGGCTCCATGTCTGGCGGCCCAACCGCGTCTGCCGCATCGCTGTTGTACAGGCTATAGTACACCATGTACAGTATGCCACGGCGCTGCAACAGTATCTCGGCAATCGTCTCAACACTCTAATCGTATACACTCCTCCCTTCTATCTTGATATGGCATCCATGGACGTCTCTGTCTCAGCCAACGCCTGTGAATGCAACTTGCGCCCATACTTTCTTTGTATATCCCATTACCTCGATGAAACAGCCGCCATCCATTTCTGCTCATCCTTCCTGTACAGCCATCAGCACGGAACAAGCAATGACTGGATACTACACCACTCACTTGTCAAAATGTAGCAGCATACCCAGAACGGGAATAAGCTGCTGCTGGTACTTCTTATCACGCTGCTCCAGGAACTGGAGCAACACGTTCTTGAGGTATACGTAGTCGATGTCCGCGGGCGACCCACTGGCTTTCGGCGCAGGGGATGTCAGACGCGATCGCGAAGATTCGATGGATGCTCTTGACGAGTTATGGTTAGAGTCGGGTCCCTTGGCTTTCAACGACCGAAGTTCGTCAGAAATTGTCTAATCATCGTCAGTGACTTGCTTTCCTATTCCTCGTCACAGTTCCTACCTTGCTCGACTTCTGTAACTTCTCCAGTCGACCCTGTGTCTCGTCAAATGCGCGTCGAAGCTCTGTCTTTTCGCGCTCGAGGTCGCGAGCTTGCTTCTCTGTCTCGTCGAGGGTGTCGCGCAGCTGGCTCATGGCAGATCTGATCTCTGAGGCTTCCTCAGTCGCTTGAGCAGCACGCTTCTCGAGCTCCTCTTTCTGCTTGCGAAGCTCCTTCTCCGCGGCTGTGATGTCTTCTTTGTCCTCCTGTGCACGAGTCACAGCACGCTCCGCATCGCGCACCTTTTGCTTAAGCTCCTCTAATTCTCTTGCGCGTCGTCGGCTGAATGTACTAGCCTGCTCTTCAGCACGTTCTCTCTCTTCAACGGCAAGATCGAGTCGCTCCTGCATCTCGCGTACTCGGGCATCAGCTCTCCCTTGGGCATCTGCCAACAGTCTCCTCATGGTTTCCGCCTCGCGCCCACGCTCACTTAGAAGACGGTGAGCGTCAGCAAGCTCTTCTTCTAAGCTCTCGCTTCGAGCCCTGATCTCTTTCATCTGAGTGCTGATCTCTTGCGCTTGATCTTGCATGCTGTTCATTAGATCTTGTGCACTGGTGTACTGTGCAGTCTTCAGCTGAATCTCGTCCCGCAGGCTTTCAACCTCTCGCTTGAGTTTAAAGACTTCTTCTTCTAACTCCTGCGCAGCCCTGCGAGATTTCTTGAGATCTTCATGGGCCTTTGACAAGTCACTAGAGAGCTTTGCGCGGTTTTCAACAACCTCTTTTCGCTCGTCTTCCGAGTTCTGTAGGTCCCTCTGGATCTTGCTGTTTGTTTCCTCAAGAGCCGATCTCTGCTTCGTCTCCAGCCGGATCTTCTCGTTTAGAGATTTGATGTCCCCTTCTTTGTCAGACAGCTGTGCGCGATACGTAGCGATCTCGGACTTCAAATCCTTCTCCCGCCCTTCCAGACGTCGCACGTTCTTAGTACTAGTGGCAAGTTCGTCTTTTGCTGAGCGAAGTTCTGTCACCTCCTTCCGCAGAGACGTCAACTCAGGCTGTGCCTTTTGGAGGATCTCTCGCATGTCAGTAAGATCCTTGAATCGTGTTGCGGCGAGCTGTTCCGCGACAGAAAGATCAGTCTGCAGTGAGTCGGATTTTGCTTTGAGCTCCTCGAACTCAGATTTGAGTGCCTCACGTTCTTTCTCTGAACCTTGCTGGGCAGCTTGACCAGTTTTGAGTTCAGCAATCTCTTGTTCCAGCTTCGTCAGACTATCCTGCAATGCAAGCTTCTCTGCCTGTAACTCCTTCACTTTGTCTTTGGCTTCTGTGTGCTCCAGACCAAAGTCTAGCAAGTCTTGTCGCAAAGTTTCAATCTCTTCTCGCATGTCGTCCTGGTCCTTGAGCTTCTTCTTGAGGTTTTCGAAAGAGTTGACCTTTTCGACCAGCTCACCCTCCAGCCTTTCGATGACCGCGATCTTGGCTTCAAGATCCGACTTGAGTTGGGCGACAGACTGCTGTGCTTCTTCCAGTTGAGCTGGTGAGAAGCTCGGCTCGCGTGGACTCGGTTGGACACTGGCTGTGCCGTCCTCGCTTGGCGTTGCTTCGGTCGCGGCCACGGTAAGTGTGTCTGCACTCTTGCCACCCTTCTTCTTCTTCTTGTTCTTCTTCTTTGTGGAGGCGGATTCGGTGGTCTTTGCAGGCGTGGGCACAGTGGCTGGCGCAGGCGATGGCGGTGATGCTGGATCGGACTTGGCTTCTTCTGTCTTTGCTGCTGCCTTCGACGCGAAGTCTTTCTTGACCTGCTCAAGCTCGGCAAGAGCTTCGTCGCGCTTGGTCTCAGTCTCTTTCAGCTTGTCACGTACGTTGGTCAAAAGCCCGTTCAAGGTCTCGCCGCGCTTCTCACCCTTCTCATGCGTCGTCTTAAGTACTTCCAACTCGTTTTTCAATTCCTTCACTTGGGCACGCAATGTGTCTGCTTCCTCGTTGTTCACAAGGTGTTCGCCATTGACAGAGTGCATCTCTTCGAGCTCCTTCGTAGCAGAATCCAACTTTTCCTTCAAAGCCGTGATAGTCTTCTCATGCTCGCCTTGACCCTCCCGGTGCGTTGATAGGTCCTGTTCAGCCGTCGCCAATTTCGACTTGAGGTCTTCGACGGCGCCGTCGAGCTTCTTCTCCCGCTCATCGGCTTCTTTCTGGAAACGCTGCGAGGTCTCTCTAAAGGTGTTGAGATCATTCGTAGTGGTTTCGAGGTTTTCCATGAACGATTTGGCCGAGTCCTGGGCGGAGGATAGCTCACTCTTGAGGGATTGATTCTCCTCTTCAAGCTTGCCAACCTTCTCTTCGCTTTCCTGTAGCTGCTCCTGCAACCTTGGAAGCTCGCTGTCATACGAGAAAAATTCCTCGGTGGCGTCGGTTGCAGTCTGCTCCGATGCCTTGGAAGCAGACGACGGCGCTACTGATTCACTTTGGTCGGTAGAGTCATCCTTTGGAGTGTCGGTGTCGTTAGAAGCCTGAGACTTGAGCTTCTCCACCTCTTCTGTGACGTCCTTCGCGCGCTTCTCAGCCTCTTCGAGTTTCTTGTTCAGACCATCGCGCTCTTTAGAGACTCTCTTCAATTCCTCCATCAGCATATCGCTCTTGACGTTCAGTTGACCCAAGTACTCGACGAAAGCGGAGGCATCGTTGATCGACGTGAGGGGCGTGTACTCGCGCAGGGAGGCTTCGAAGGTCTCGATGGCACCAACACGTGCGTGGGCGATGCGGTAGGATGCGAGAAGCGTGGAGTACTTGGGTTCGAGCTTGTCTAGCCTTCGCAGCCGCGTCTGCACTTCGGGAGGGATCTCGGGCGCCTTCTCTGGCTTCTCGTCGGCGTCGGTGGCCTTTTCGCTGTCCTCGTGCTTCTCGCTGCCATCTTGGGGCGCAGCTGTCGCGTCGGCGACGGGCGCCTTCTCTTTTGGCTTGGGTGTTCCTGTGCGGCTCGGCTGCTCGTCGCTTTCGCCAACGACAAATTCAGGGTCAAATTCGGAGGGATCAGGGCCTCTCCCAGTGAGCGACGCTGTCCTGCTGTCTCCATCCTTGCTCCTGGATGCAGACCGTTGCGACGGTGAGAGGTTCCTCGAATTCGATCGTCTTGGTCTCGCGCCCGCTCGGGGGGGCACCGATGGCGTGGTGCGCTGCTTCGCCTGCTCCTCCGCTATTCGAGCATCAATGGCGCCGCGGATGCGCTGCGAGGCGCGTGGTCAGCACAGGGTCCCCCAAGGAGCAGAACGTTGTTCGAGATGTGTACCTGGAAGCCCTGAAACATGGCTGTGGTTTGCTATGGCCCTGGGGTATGATTGCAACGGCAGATTGCAGCTAGCAGCTTCCCATGGCTGTCTTGAGTACAGCTGTAACTTCGGAGTCGCAAAGGCTATGCAACCCCGGACGGAGCGTCGGCAAGGGCACGGGCAGATCGAAAGCGCGGCACAGCGCAGCGCGTCAGGGCACACGGCAGCGCATGGGTCAACTTCGGTTGGCTTGGGCGCTAGCGAAGAAGTTTCCGTACTGGCAAAATCTCGTCCCCGCCGGCGCAGCGACCGCGACCGCAACCGCAACGACCGCAACCATGGCCAACGTCGAGATCAACCTGCCGCTGCCCGTTCTGCCCGAGGGCTGGGCTGGCGAGAAGGACTTCAAGCCCACCGGCTCCATCAGCAAGACCAACGACCGCAAGATCGAGCCCGTCGGCCCTCACTTCCTGGCCTACGCCCGCCGTGTACGTGCTGCACACCACAAATGCGACGTAGAATGCCCCGCTGACAGCTTGCCCAGGTCCGCCACAAGCGCACTTTCTCCGAGGATGAGCGCATCCAGGCCCAGGCCAACGTCAAGAGCGTCGAGGAGGAGGACCCCGATGACATTGACGAGCCCGAAGACCCCCAGATGCTCCTTCGCGAGGCCAAGGACTGGAAGTCGCAGGATCACTACGCCATCCTCGGCATAACCCGCTACCGCTGGAAGGCCACACCCGAGCAGATCAAGCGCGCCCACCGCAGGAAGGTGCTCAAGCACCACCCCGACAAGAGGGCCGCTGCCGGCGGCACCGAGGACGACCAATTCTTCAAGTGCATCCAGAAGGCCCACGAGGTCCTCTCCGACCCTGTCCGCAGGAGGCAATTTGACTCGGTCGACGAGGCTGCCGAGGTCGACCCCCCCTCCAAGAAGCAGACCCAGCAGGGCAACTTCTACAAGCTGTGGAGCAAGGTCTTCGAGGCCGAGGGCCGCTTTTCCACAAAGCAGCCCGTGCCCAAGCTTGGAAACGCGAAGAGCACCAAGGAGGAGGTCGAGCACTTCTACAACTTCTGGTACAACTTCGACAGCTGGAGGTCCTTCGAGTACCTCGATGAGGACGTTCCCGATGATGGCGAGAGCCGTGACCAGAAGCGTCATGTCGAGCGCAAGAACAACGCTGCCCGCAAGAAGAAGAAGACCGAGGACACCGCCCGTCTCAGGCACTTGGTCGACGATGCGCTCGCTCTCGACGAGCGCATCAAGCTCTTCCGCCAGGCCGAGCACGCCGAGAAGAACAAGCGTCGCTTTGCGAAGGAGGCTGAGCAGAAGCGTCTTGCTGAGGAGGCTGCTAAGGCCAAGGAGGAAGAGGCCAGGCTTGCTAAGGAGGCCGAGGAGGCCGAGAAGGCTCAGAAGGCTGAGGGCAAGAAGGCCAAGGAGGCCGCGAAGAACGCTGCTAAGAAGAACAAGCGTGTCGTTCGCGGTGCCGTCAAGGATGCCAACTACTTCCACGCTGCTGGCGACGCCCCTGCTTCCCAGGTCGAGGCTGCTCTGAACGATGTTGACGCTATCATCGCCAAGATCGACAACACCGAGCTGGCTACGCTTGCTGGCAAGCTCAACAACGAGAAGGATGCCGGCAAGATCAAGGACATCTTCAAGACGGAGGACGAGCGTCTTGGTCTCGGATCCAAGTCCCTTGCTTAAGCACCAACGATTTGTGACGATCATGACACCCCTACATCTATAGACATTTAGACTGTTGCATTGCGCTTGAGTAGTAGCATTGGTTAATCGTTCCCATGAATTCTTGTCTAGCTATTGTTTTTCTCGTGTGTCACGTGAAATCGACCCTGATCCACATGTCCACCGAAAGTAGTACCCCGGTGGTCCGTTAAGGGTCTGGGCATTATGCGGTCGGTCACCACCAAGACGCGATTGCCTCAAAGCCAAGCGCTGTGATCACTAGGAGCCGATCAGGCGCTGCGTCCCAGGTGTCGGACATTCACTTAGCTACAGCTTCACTTATCATTACTTAGCACCTTGCTGCGCTCGTGTGCTTTGTCGCGTACCCCGCCGGCGCCTCCTCCTGCTCCCCGCGTTACCTACGCACGCCAAGCGGTGAACCTCACGACCGCACAGCGCAAAAGCTTCCGGTACCCGCAAAGGCCCGCATTGCTAGTATCCTCACGAGACGTTCCGGGTTGAAGTCCCCTTTCGCGCTCAGAAACTCACTTAGGATTGTCTCCTACAATCCACTTGCTGCCAGCATGAGCGCTTCGCCGAAAGACCGCCTCTCCCGCAATGCATCCCCAGCCCCACGCCAGGGTGTGAACCCGAGCCCGCTTCTGCTGCCCATTCGAGCAGGGTCCCTCTCGCAAGAGGAGCCACGCCGTTCATCCACTATACAGTTTCTCGCACACAGAAACTCGTCTCTCCCGCGAGGGAGCCCAAAGCCGAGACAGAAACGGCGACTGTCCTCACCACCTCCTCCTCCGTAAGTGCAGATCACGCGCCTCGTTGGAGCACCGCCCATCTCAGGTCTGTCAAGTAGCGCACGCCTTGTTGGTATGCAGGCTCACTCTTGGCCCTGACGCTGCCTACCCCAGCCGCAAATGGCAGCATGACTGTGCGGCAATAGCGTACCCAGCATCTGGGGCATAGTGTTCACAATGCATAGGGTATTATTCTAACTGGCTTATGCAGGAACTTCCAGCCCCGCGTCTCGTTTGACACTTTCGATAAACCAGCAGACTTCATCGAGGAGAGCTCATTCACATTAATCGCCAAGCACAAAGACTACGAATACACCAAGCGGTCCCGAACATTTCTATGCGGTTTCGACGAGAACGAGTACTCAACATATGCGCTGCAATGGCTGATCGATGAGCTTGTGGACGATGGTGACGAGATCGTGTGTCTTCGAGTCGTGGAGAAGGAAGACACCATAGCAGGCGACCGCAGTGTAGAAACCGGACGGTACAAGAGGGAGGCAGATGCTACAATGCAGGACATACAGTCTCGCAATCGCGAGAACAAGGCGATAAACCTTATTCTGGAGTTTTCTGTTGGTAAAGTCAACAAGGTCATTGACGATATGGTTAGTCATTATGCTGTTTGGGAATTGACACTCACTAAACGCTTCGCAGATCAACCTTTACGAGCCTGCGATCCTTGTTGTCGGAACTAGGGGCAAAAGTCTGGGTGGCTTCCAGGGTCTGCTTCCAGGGAGTGTGTCTAAGTACTGTCTCCAGCATTCACCAGTACCTGTGATTGTTGTCCGCCCTTCGTCCAAGCGTGACAAGGCACGCAGTAAGCGCGCAAACGATCCCTCCCGACTCGGCTACCAAGAGATGCTGGCAAAGAGTGAAAGTCTACTCGACATTACCACAAGCCCTGCTCCAAGTCCTCGTGGTAGCTTCATCGCAACTGAAGATCAGGCTGCGGCAGTCAAGGCATCCCTTCAGGCGCAGAACGCGCAGTACGCCCAGCCTGTGGAACCGTCGCCATTGGCACAAGTACATCACGCAGAGGGGAGTGAAGATGAGAAGGCTCTACAGAGTCCCGGCTCCCTACTCAAGAGTCCTGAACTCCAGAATCTCGATAGCCCCGATATTAGTAGTGACTCAAGCAGCGATGATGAGGATGAAGGGGGTGGTGTATCCACACACACAAGAAACTTTGGATCAGATCAGGCGATAGGTGGGATAGGGAGCTATAGCGCTCCTGGAAACACAACTGCGCAACCGTACGAGCCGATCCAATTCACACCCATCCAAACACCGTCGGCAGCGGAATTGGCGGCGAGCAGAGCAGCAGCCAACGAACGCGAAGCCGCGTATGTTGCCCCTGAGAAGAAACAGAAGTCGGATCACAAAACAGCAGCTCAAAGAATCATGGAAGGGATCTGATGATGCTTGGTATTGAACATGGATCTGGTTGGTTAGTTTGGGAGTTTGTAAATGCAGCGATGATACCACATCTCCACACATAGGCACAATTCAAGCTATGTCGCACTGGATACTCCTATTGAAGAGGGCAAATTCATGGCATCCATCGGCATGTATTGTTTCGCTGCATCTGTTATGAGTTTATAACCGTTGTCCCGCCGAGCCGCATATCGATATTGTTTACACCTGCCGCAACATCCTGGTTTGATCGACAAGATGACGTTTGGTGGTTCTAGCTCCGTTTCGAAGACCACGCGTTCCTGACCGCGACTGCTTCCGAGGTGCTTTATTCTTGACACTTAGGCACCCTCTTCATCTCTGGTGGCACGCCTTTCACAACTCACTTTCACCATTCATGCATCCAAACGACTGAGACCTGACTGAGTCCTATGGACGTACAAGCCACATTGCCGTACGCGACGTTGATAAGCACCTCTCTGCCTACTCGCACCGAACGTGACCGCCACCTGTAGCCATGATTCCGCTGGACGACGATTGCGATGAGTGCATACCGGAGTACATGGTCCAGAGGGGAGCGATGAAGACATTGGTCTCCGCTTCCCCCTTCCTTCTTACATTCTTTGTTGTAGCGCTGGGCGTTTCTCAGAAGCTGTTCCCCGTCCTCTCGGGCCATAGCGACCGCAAAGCACACCACAACGACGCACGTCTTCCTGGAGCATCAACACAGAAGCGCACCCCGCTACTGAACGCTCTGCGGCTGAATGCGAGGTCTCTCGCCGCTGTTGTCTTCTCAATCAACATTGCGCTCTCTGCCGTTCTTGCCGAGCTGATCTTTTGCGAAATCACGAATACCGGCAATCGAGCCACTCGCACCTTGGCCCTCAAGCTTACCTTGCCCTCGCTACTGTTCCTCCTTGTCGTCGCAACGCCGGCGCTCGAGATCCACTCGGTCGTTTCTGGGACTGGCTTGGATGCCGGAGGGAACCATAAGGGAAGGCGAAAGGCTGCTTGGATACTAGATATCTGCGGTCTGATAGCATGGCTAGCAGCCTTCTGGTACCTCGGTAGCGGTTTGTTGGGCACGTATCTGCACGAGGATTCGTACATACACGATCACACGTTCAGCGAAGGTTGTTTGGAGAGGATCGGTGTTATTGGCATAAGCATGATGGCATCGCTGACTGGATTTGCGGCCGTCTCGTCGCTATGGCAGACCTTTGGCGTCAAATATCGGCCGGTGAGCATAACATGCGACAGATCGTGGTTGCCGTACTGATTCACGCAGGTGACTGACTCAGACATCGGCCGCAAGCAAGCCGGCATCCAAGCCACAAATGATATGCTTCTCGCGAAGGAGTCACGCCTACGTGCTGTTGAGCGCAAACTTAGCGATCACCCACAAGAAGGTCTAATGGGTCGCGTCGTTGGCACGTTCCGCGGAAACCCAGATCTCCAAGAACGCAACATGCTGCAGCTGGAGATCCAGGGCCTAGAAACGATGCGCCATACGCTTCAAAGTTCGCAAAGCATTCTCCAGAATCGCCGTCGAACGCAAATCCGCTCCAATACTGCATATGGGCGCGTCCTCAACGCCTTCTCCTTTGTCTTTGCTCTCTACTGCGCCTACCGTATCATTGCGACAAGCATCACCACATTGCGCCGCTTCTCTTCGTCTTCCGCGTCTTTTGCCTCCTCAGACCCCATCAATAACTTCCTTGCTCTGCTGGCCAAGCATTGGGATCCGACCATTGATCGCGTAGCATGGAGTCGCACAATCTCGTTTTTGCTTTCTGGCGTCATCCTGCTTCTCTCCTTCAACGCCGTGCTTCAAACTTTCTACTTGTTCAGCCGCGCAGCTCCTGGCATCCTGCATCACGCGCAAGCCAATTTTGCGCTCTTAATTAGTCAGATTGCAGCAACATACGTGATCAGCTCTGCGCTGTTGCTCAGGAGTAATCTTCCTGTCGAGATGAAAAGTGCGATCACCGATGCATTAGGGGCCCCTCTAGAACCAAGCTTTACAGAGATGTGGTTCGAGGGCTGGTTCCTTGCTGCAAGCCTCTTGACTGCAGTCGGCCTATGGTCTGGAAAGAGACTCAAAGGTAGTGAGTGGGACGAGGACGGCGAGGGTGAGGGTGATGTCGAGATGGGAAAAAGAAGTTGAAGATGGGATCAGTGCGAGCACCATGATAGACTGTATACCTTGATAAGGCCAGTGATGAATGTACACAAACAACTTTACATCCTCTGATCTGTCTTACAAAGAATCCCTGTATCGTTGTTACCTGAGCGACAACGTTTTCCTATGTCCTCGGCCATCGCTGCCGTCAATCGGTTCCTCTGCCGACTTAGAACGTGCTTTCAGCCGGGGATGCAGCAAGCATCACCGCAATCAAGGCACTGGGCTGGATTGATCATCGTGCATGGTAATCTGCCAGAAGTCGGCAAAACAAGCACGGCAAAAATGGCGCGACGTTGTTGAGTGGAGCACACCATGGTCTTACGTCGATGTTATGCAGCAGGAGCGATCTAAGCTCCTGACGCGGTGACGTCACGGTAGTGGGGGCAGCTGAGAGGTCAAAAGCGACGCGGGGCTCCTGCAAAACACCATCTCACCTGCAATTCTCTGATCAAACTGTAGAAGTCTGTCCTCAAGGTAAGCAGTCCAGTTGTGTGGCATAAAGTGCCGCTGTTGCTAACGTTATAACAGAACTCGTCTGTTCCATCAAACACACTTTCAACGTATGCACTCCCCACCTTCGTCCTACCTCAGCTTATTACGTCTCTACACCTCGAACCATTGATACTCAGTCCAAGCTCGTTGTTACTTTACCTTAATCAGTTGCGCTCGACCAAAGCGAATATCTCTGACCATTTACAGCCACACATCACACCCAAAATGTCCGCACCCCAGCAAGGCCGCCAGTCTCCTGAGCCCGAGAACCAGTCCGACGCACAGAAGGGCCAGCAGGCACAGCCCAACCAGCAGGGCGGCGAGACCGAGACCCAGCAGAAGTCAGACGACCAGAAGTCCGGCCTCCCCTCCAACCCCACCCACATCCTCGAGAAGCACTCCGAGGAGACCACAAGCAAGAAATAGGTCCATGCGGGTTCGGATATAAGATCTGATATGCGGCTGATGCGATGACGGAACACGATTGATAGGCAAGAGCCTTCGAGTATATACCTTAAGGTGCCTGATGAGCAGGGTAACCGAATGAATATAATGGTTTAACGTCACTTCGATACGCACTTCTTGCCCCTTATTTTGTCTACCAGCAGTCTGAGCAACTGCCGTTATGTACTGGTATCGCACTGACAATCCTAGAGTTATCGACTCCTTCGCGCATCGATCATATCGATAATGAAGCTGACGGCTTGAATAGGGTCAATACCTCTTCGCGTCCGTGTGGTGCATGCGATGCATAAGGCCGGATCGTTCAATCAAAAACCGCTCAATAGATTATTAACCATTGCGAAGTGACCACTTCGCTCGTACTGGTTCTATTTTCAGCTTATCGATTTTACGCATCATCCGCCGGTCTAGCTCCCGTCCACCCAACCACCGCAACACCGCCACAATCGACACGAGCCTCGAATGCGACGCGGCAAAATCACACTTTCGCACAACCCAAAATACGCGTCTCAGGCCAACTATGTGCTCGATTTGGACATGGAGTGATGATGCATTTCCGAAAGAAATATGCTGATGATTCATAGCTGGTGTCTTGAGCAGCTTGCAACCTCCCTGGATGACTTGACCGTTACTCAAAGCGTCAAAAGGGGACGAGGGTGCTCGGAGCATGCGATGTCCGGAGTCCCCAATACTGGTGTACAATCGTCGGCTCCACACGGTCGCCCAGATGAAAGCGAACCGGCCCAGCCGCATTGTGAGCGCGGCGGGGCGGGCGTCGTCACCCTGCGCGCGTCTTGAACACAACTCAACATCCAACCATAACAAATTCGTACCTGTAGGAGCTCGGCACCTGTCCGGGCGGTCAAAAGTGGGCCCCTTGTCGATCTACACGAACATAGTGTGTGAATGCAAGCTGCTAGCGCCAAAGTGTGAAGGCGGACACTCTCGTGTGGCTGGTATCGTGGATAAAGAACCTCCCAACCCCACGGTTTCGATACTTGATCCTCTCACTCAGGACTCTTCTCACCGGCGATATTCCCTGCTGCAGTACCTGTTACAAGGGTGTATAAGGCCATCAGTTCGTTTCAAATCCTCTATATCATAATAATAATGCTGTCTCGCTTCACTACCGGTTTCGCACTGCTCCTAGCAGCAACCAACACAGTCGCCCAGACATCCACATCATGCGACCCTACCAAGAAGAGTGAGTATTCCGATCACCTTTGAAGTTTCAATGCTAACCTCTACTAGCATGTCCCGATAACACAGGTCTCGCATCCAGCACATATACCCATGACTTCACGACATCTGGCGCCGACGATGATGCTTGGAAAGTCACCGCAGGGGACGTGAAGTACACATCTTCAGGTGCGGAGTTCACCGTCAGTAAATCTGGCGACCATCCGACTATCCAGTCCAACTGGTATCTCCTCTTTGGTCGTGTATCATTCTTCCTCAGGGCTGCCCCGGGCACCGGCATTGTTTCGTCTGCCATTCTGCAATCGGACGACCTCGATGAAATCGACTGGGAATGGCTCGGTGGTGCCAACTATAATGGTCAGGTGCAAAGCAACTACTTCGGTAAAGGTAAAGTTTAGACGATCTTATCTTGTTCTTCAAAGCTAATGCATCCAAGGTAACACCACATCCTACAACCGCGCCGTTTGGACCCCGGTCAGCGCCACTCAGACCACAACGCATAACTACACCATCTCTTGGACCTCTTCCTCCACAACATGGCTCATCGACAACGTCGCCGTACGCACCTTGAACTACGCCGACGCTGTGGGAGGAAAGAATTACCCTCAGACGCCTATGAACGTCCGAATCGGCATCTGGGCTGGCGGTGACCCCGCGAACGACCCGGGCACGATTGAGTGGTCTGGCGGCGAGACGGACTATAACGCGGGCCCATTTACGATGGTACTTGAGAAGATCGAGGTTGTGAATGAGAACCCCGGGAGCAGCTATTCGTACGGCGACTTGACCGGTGACTATCAGAGTATCAAGATTGACGGAGCTGAGGGCAACGTCAAGGGTGGGAGTCAGGGCGCGAGTCAGAGCGCGAGCCAGAGCGGGTCCTCTTCGTCGGTCGCGCCGTCATCGAGCAGTGTGGGTGCGGGCTCGTCGAAAGCGGCGGCCACAACCACCGGCTTTTCGACAGGGACGGTGAAGGGCGTGAGTGCCACGGCGAGCGTGAGCGCGAGCACGAGTGCGACCGAGCAGCGTGCACAGGCTGCTACGGGTCTTGCGGTTGGGCTCTCTTTGGGGTTGTGGCATTATGGCAGCGTCGGTGCGATGGTGCTGCTGGCGGCGTGTTGGTAGTCATGAGTGTGCTGGTTGTTGTGAGCATATTAGCGTGTCTTTAGCGTAGCATGAAGCGGATACTTAATTTATCGACCCAATGCGGTGTTACTGCAAAGCCTCAATGACCCCTGAAATTTAGCTTTCTGTGATGCAGACACGGTTTGAGAGCCAGAGAGAAAGCGCGGACATGAAGGGGGTTTTCTTGGTTCGGGAGCACAGAGAAGCCATGGACAGGTCCACATCAGTTTTGAGACAAAAGTTGTACGTATAGTTTGAGAGGAATTCAAGAGGGGAGAAGCATCAGCGATTTTCTCGTCATTATGTAGTCTCCCCGTGTGGACGGACAAGGAAAAAAAACGAACATTGGGTGCAGGCGGTGGCTCTTTGAGAGAAGGCGCAGCAGACATAGAGTGGTTCTTCTTTGATTGAGAGCACGGAGAAGTCAAAGACATGTTCAAAGCGGTTTTGAGACAGATCTTGTGTTTTGAGAGAAGAGAAACATTACGGATAATATTGTCGATTTGTAGTTTTCGAAGGTGGATAGGCAAGAAGAAACGAACACTGGGTGCAGGTGATGCTCTTTGAGAGAAGGCGCAGCAGACAAAGAGAGGGTCTTCTTTTGTTTGAGAGCCCGCAGCAGCTACAGATGTGTACTCTTTTCCTTTGAAACAATAATTGTATATTTTAAGAGACGACGAGAGAGACATAATACATAAGGTCTTCAATTTTTAGTTCTTAGAGGTAGGTGTATGAGAAAGAGGACATTAGGAGTAGGTAGTATACTTTGAGAGAAGGCGCAGACATAGGAGTTCTGCTTTGTTTTAAGAGCATAGGGTAGTTACAAAGTCTATAGAAGGGTCTGCAGATGTTTTAAATAGAAGTTGTATGTTTTAGGAGGAGAGAGGCATCAGCGAAGAAATTGACAATTTGTGGTTTTCAGGGGTGGGGTTTTAAAGGTTGGAAGACGAAAAAAGGAACATTCTGCCTGTTGTATTCTTTTTAAAGATTTAGTGAGGATATGTAAATTTAGACACACAGTTGTCCTTGCTGTGATCTGAAAAGGCACGGCAGCCAAGTAATTTGTGTAAGAGCTACCCAAACGCTATGGTGGTCGGCTCAAAAGAATGATACAAAACATTTGCATAGTTTTAAGATAGAAAGAGAGACAGAAATTACTTGTGTTAGGGTTTTTTTAGACAGTAGAGAAACAGACATGCCCTCTCTTGCGCAGTCTTTTAGAAAGAAGGGAAGCAGATATTACGTGTATCTAGTCTGATTTTGAATAGAAGAAAAACAGACATGTTCTTAAGTGTATTCTTAGACAGAAGAAGAACAGACATAACAATTGCAGTAGTTGTTCTCAGGAAAGAAGGGGAGCAGATATCGCCTGTCCAAGAGCCGATTTTGGAAAGATGAGAAGAAACAGAACTATGTGTGTCGTTTTGAAGGACTTTGAGAAGGGAGACAGGACAGATATGTATCGAAGTCGGCTGCGTTTGAAAAAAGAAGAAGCCCATTGCGAGGAGTAGTGATTGTTTTGGAAAGAGAGAGGGGGCAGACATATATCTAGTCTGAATTCATTTGAGAGAAGAAGCAGCCTATACAAGGTCCTATAAGTTGCTTTGAGAAGAGAGACAGAAAAGACATAATTATCCTAGGCTTTTATTTAAGAGAAGAGAAAAGAGTGCACATGTGCGTTAAGAATCTCGATTCTAAAACAAGTGTATTTTGGGCATTACTTCAGATAGCCGGGGAGGGATGTTCTTATTTAAGTGGCGTAGCTGGCAACATCGCCAGGTCATATCAGTGTTTTAAGAGACAAAGTATACAGAAGTAAAGTCTAGCTACCCTACATGTACATAGGGCAGGATGCCAAATCTTTTAAAAGTGTATATAGATATAAGAAGGGGATCTAGATAGAGCATATCCTCCAAGACAGATAGAAGACATGCGTGTTCTTAAAGTGCATTTGTTAAGACAAAAGAAGACGCACGAACATAGCTTAGCGGACATTAATCTGGTGAACATCCATTTTGAGCAAGCCGGAATAACGCGGCCGCGCATAACGCAGCAGCGCATAACATGGCAGCTATCTATGCAAGTTTTGGACAGAACAGAGCGCATATAGATGTGATGGCGAGATACTCCATTTCGGTCATATGTGTAACATCGATCGAGTACTAGCTGCTTGCTAGCTGGCGCAGAAGATGTTGCTGAAGAGACACAGAACACATCTGTCGCACCACAGAGGTTTTTGGAAGGCGAAAGAAGCCACACAAACATGGATCTGTTGATATGAATTTTGAGCAATCTGGGACAACGCAGCCGCGCAGAACATGTCAGTGGTCTTTCCGAATTTTGGACAGAAAAGAGAAGAAGCCAGACCATCCGATTTCTGTATACTGTTTTTGAGAGCAGAACGGGCCAAGTAACATGTATAGGGTCTGGGAATTCATGAAATAGAAAGAAATTTTTGAGAAGAGAGAAAAGCAGCGGGGCAAAACATGAACCCAAATTGTTCATATTTGAGACAGGAAGGAAGCCAGACTATCAGTTGTTAGATGTAATTTTTAAGAGCGCTACAGGCCAAGCAGACACGGGCATTGGCTTAAACATTTTTGAGAGAACAAAGAAGAGCCGTGCAGACATCAGATCTAACGCAGCACTTTTTAAGGAAAGAGAGAAAGCAGCTAAGCAAAACACGGCTCTATCTCTGATTACTTTCAAGAGAGGAGAGAAGCCAGACTGTTGGCTGGTCGGACTGTATTTTGAGAGCACAGCAAGCTAAGCAGACATAAGAAGGGAGACACTTTTAATGTAGTAGGAGAGAGCTGCGCAGACATAGGATTTGCTTTCTGCAGTTTTGAGAAGAGGGAAAGGCAGGCAAAATATGAGCCATAGCTGATCAGATCTAAGACAGAAAGGAAGCCAGACTATAGGCACTTTTGATGCGTATTTTACAGGACTGAACAGACGAACCGGACATTGAGAAGACTGATCGGATATTGCAAGTTCCCTAAAGTCTTTAAGAGAGAGAGAGTCAATTTTTAACCAGACTCTGTCTGGTATTAAATAAAGAAGATGTTAGACGAAGAAAGACAGAAACGGAAGCAGACAGATATCAAGCCCTATATATCTTATCTTTGAGCAGATCCGACCAACCAGACATAGCATGTATACGATGTTCTTTAAACAGTGGACAGCAGAACATAGATCGATGCTTGAGCTATTTTAGAAGGAGAGAGGCGAAGCATAGCTTGGGTCGTGTTAATCTTGAACAAAGCAGAGACAGAGAAGCCATGAGTTTGTCTAGCTAAATTATGGAAGAAGAAGAGAGAAGCACATGTATCATCAATGTCGTTTGAAGGATGAGCCAGCACAAACATGGATCCAAGACCTCACGGTTCGAGCAAAATCAAAAGTATCTGTTTTACAAGAGACGAGAGATAGAGAACCCATGTGTATACCTGCAGGTGATTTTTGGACGAAGAAGAGAGAAGCATGTGTTAATGCAACAATTGACTTTTGAAACAGAGAAGATCAGAATATTGACACATCAACACACGAAGATAGAATGTTGTAGCCAATGAGGAAGATGCAGACATGAAACCTTATTCTTCATCTTTTGAGACAGCAAGATATAGGTTGTTCAAAAGCGATGTGGTTCGGTATTTGTGTTGTTCGAAGGACGGGCCACAGACATGGAAGGGAACGTATGACTTCTGAATATAATCTAAAGTACCTGTATTTTCGACGGAGTAGAGAAGATTCAAAGGCAGAGTGGTTTATCCAAAGAAGAGAAGAGAAGCACATGGCTGTGCAGTATTGACGTTCTGGAACAGACAAGATCCGAAGATTAACGCATGAGTGTTTTGATCACGAGGGTTTGTACCCCATGTTTGATATTTGAGGGCGGGCCAGCACAAACATGGGCAATTCACGAAGATATTCGAGCACAGCCCAAAAAATCGTATTTTCGACAGAATAGTGACAAGGTGGGGAGAACATCCGCTGCTATTGAAGTAATTTGAAAGAGAAGAAGAGAAGCACATCCGTCTGGGCACATGATCTTTTGGACAGCCAGAGGACCAAGATTTCAACATGATCAGAGTAAAGTGTCATTTTGGATTGACAGATAGATGAGCTGATTTTGGTTTCTTTGTGGATAACGTAAGTGCATAGCGAGTGGGCCGGTATAGCAAGTGGACCAGGCAGTTTTGCTAGTAAAATTCAAGATTTTAAGCTCTAATAACTCCAGTGTACCTCAATGTTTTTTCATGCAAATTGAATGTAAGGCGTAGTAAGTACATAAGAGCTTAATATCTACAGCACTAAGCTCTACTACTAGTTCTCTAGAAGTTATTAAAGAAAAAGTAAATTACAAGGATTATTTTGTCCTACTTTCTTATATCTCCTTATCTATAATAGCTAGGCCTACTAAACTCTAGAATAAAAGTCTTATTAAGTAAAGAAGTCTGTTCTAAAATTTCTAAAAGATTTAGTCTAGTAGTTAAAGAGTAATTAAGCTCTAGATTATTGATTTTCTCTAGTAAAACTGCCTGGTCCACTCGCTATGCCGGTCCACTCGCTATGCACTCACGTTAGAGGAAAAGAAGTTGAGTTACTTAGAGAAGGTGTCGATTGTATTTATAGTAGTGTAGCAAACAAACCAGCATGAACATGCTTTTTTGGGTTGTCGATTTCGAACAGGCAAGGAGTTAGGTGCCAGACATGCAAAGTTTTCGACGGATTTGACAGTGCTCAATAGATCGCGCCTTGAGTGCGTGCGTACTCCCGAACATCCTCTAGCGCAACTGGCAATCCCCTTGTTCCATGCAAATTGTCTGTCAGATCTCATGCAGACGTGAAAGAGCTAACCTTCACAGACCCCCCAAGCCCCTTCGTCGCAAAATTGAAAACCCCAAACCTATACCCAAGAAAGAAGCCCCAGCTATCAAACAGCTTGTACGCCGCACCAAGCTGCGTGTAAGTGCTCCCATCATAGCTGTACAAGAAGCTCGCCTCCTTACTACCATTCGGTCGGACATCCATCTTCGTCCGCAGCCAGATCTTACGCACACCGTCGCGCACGGGTGCAGTGCCAACGACACGCCCGGCGTCGAGAGTGTTTCCTGCTGTCTCATCGATAGTCATGTTGTGCATAGCCACTAAGTTGTACTTCGTCCCCTCGCGATGGATTCCGATGTACGCACTGCGATCTCTGAACGCTGCTAATCCACTGCGATCACCATCTGCCATGGCCGAGAAATCCAGCTCCAGCGTGCCGACAGGATACTCGCCGAAGACGCGATGGGTCAGTGTGTTGCGCGCCTGGTAGATATCTGTCGTGTTACTCGCCGTTTGCAGCGTGAGACCGTTCTTGACCGAGAACTTGGAGGTGTCAGGGTTGTGGTTCCACTCGAATGTCGGGCCCAGCGACGAGCCCTCGAATTTATAATTTCCTGTCAACGGTTTGGCGGATTTGGCGGGTAGAGGGAGAGGGTATGTCTTCCCCCATCCGCCGTTGTCGCCGTTGACGAAGACAGGGAAGCCGTCCGCACCCCATGTTATAGGCGCCAGCACAGGTAGACGTCCGGATGGGTACGCCCAAGTGAAAGACATGAAATACCATTTGCCGTCGGCGGTCTGTATGAGACTGCCTTGGTGGGGGGAGTTGCCGCCTTCGACGGGCGATTTGACGTCTTTTACCAGCTGTTTGGCCGTGTAGGGACCCCAGGGGCTCTGAGACTTCCAGATGAAGGTTGTACCGCCGGGTCTGTCGTTGAGGACGTAGTAGGATCCATTAATTTTGTACATACGGTTTCCTTCGATGGAGTCGACACCGACTGCTGCGGCGTTGATGTTTACATCCTGAGTCTTTACGACGCTCAAGCCGTCTGCTGCTAGTTGCGAGACCTTGACCTGGCCGCTGTCGTGGACAACGTACATGGTATTGTCATCGTCAATCAGGATCCCATTGTCGTAGAAACAGTTAGCATCGCCAAAGTTTCCGCGGTTGGACCATGGGCCCTCAGGAGAAGAAGCAGTATAAACCCAGGTGTTCCAGAAGTTCACGCAGCCAATCCAGTACCAAGTCTTGTTGCTTTTGCGATAACGCAGGCTGGATGCCCACGTACCACCTCGGTAGCTGCGCTCGCCGGTGGAAGGAAGATCATAGCCTGAACCAAAGTTCAAACGAGGTATCGAGTGGCCAACAGGCTCCCAGTTTAAGAGGTCCCAGGAGCGAAGAATAGGTGCGCCTGGGCTGTAGTGGAAATTGGAGGCCGAGAAGTAGAATGCGCCATCAGGGCCGACGGAAACGTCGTTATCGGGGTAGTCACTGTATATGATTGGGTTGGTGAAGGTTTGGGCTGCAGTGTTGACGGCGAGGCTACCAAGAAGCAAGAGACCTTGTAGATACATTGTCGAGGTTTTGCTGCTATGCCAAGCAGTGCCGTTTCAGAGGGCGAGTATGGCACTCTTTGTACATACTACAAATCCAGTCTATGCTATGGCACGGCGTATAATCCCATTTATCTACGGCCCGGCGGAAGTACGCTTTAATATACTCCAGTTTCTTTAGATTGGACGATCACACTTATTATAGAGACCCCTGCATTAATTTATATTAGACCACATGGTCCTGTTGTTGCCGCCGGGAATTCTTTAGAACGCATCTGTCAATGTAGAAGGGGAATGTAAATGTGCTGTGTCGGTGGATTCGATAGGGGCGGGGCAGCATTGTGCTGGTTCGTTGCATTCGGCTGGGCCGTACAAATAGTATATCGTCCCAAGACGCTTGAAAGCCGTCCGATCTGACTTTGTTCGCACAGCCGTGGCAATCTATTGTTACCATCAGGTCTGGAGAAGTTCACCAAAAGAGTCCTCGATCGATACAATCGATAGCTCTGCAACTTTTTCGCTTCACTCTTGAATATGAGGCATGCGATGCCTGCTTCATGAATCGCAGCATATGTCGAGATCCTGGCTTGTGAGAGGGGCATCCAACATTTGACATGAAACACGGTCTTTTGAGAAGACATTTCTGATCGCAAAGAAGAGCAGGGCTGAACACGTCGCAGTCCAAACGCGAGAACGCGCCGCTCCAAAACAGGATGCTCAAGCTTGGATCGACATGCATTGGCCGGATAGAGACATACAACCGAACGGGTGGCACAGACCATGACGATGACGCTTGCCCCGATCCCGGCGCCAGCCATCTTTCCCCATACTTTCGAGCGCAGACCGATGATTGGCTGTTTCGTCATGTCTCGCAGCTTTCGGTCCATAGCTCACTACTCCCAAGCGTCAAGTTTCTAGATTTGACGCTTCTTCCCACTTCCATCATACTTCCTACACCTACCAGCGCATCACCTTCAGCTTGTCGTAACATCAGCCACGCTTCTCATCCATCAATTGAAGATCGACCCCGCTCGTTGTGAAGCCATCTCCACCTTTGCATACCCATAACGTCATTTGCTTGGAAAAGCTTCTTCAACCATCTCTCCCAGCATGACCGATACAGAAATCCAGCAAGGAGACAAGGGTGAGTAATGCAAAAGCATCGGTGCCGCGACACAGGCTGTACAGACGCGTCTAAGCCAAGGCGCATTTGATTTTGGCGCGCAAGCAGGCGCGCGCTGGCACTACCCATAAGAGAGTGTATATCTCTGTGTCAGCTGTACCTTACTACGTCCTCAAACGATTTCGGACCGCTGACGGAGCTTATTCTAGTCTCGTGGAACTGGGGCTCAGGACAGCCTGGCGGAGAAGTTGCAGAAGTCAAGGAGAAAGGCGAGATCGCTATCGAGTCGAACCGCGGTAACACGATCAAAAAGAATGCCGAACCCGAGAACCCTGCCGTCCATATCGAAAGGTCTGGTAACGATGTCGTGAAGCGCGCGTCTGAGCTTCAGATCGATAAGAAGGCGGAAGGCAGTTCCAATAGTGACTCGAAGCAAGAGAGCAAAGAGTCTGAGTCTGGAAAGCAGACTGAGAAGCAGGATGACAACACTGCTGAGCAGGAAAAGAAGGATGAGGATATGAAGGATGCTCCTGCTTCTGATGAGAAGGATGGCCAATCGGACAAGTCTGAACCTAAGGATGACTCGAAAGATGAGTCTGAGGGTGATGCTGCCAGATCCGACGACAAGTCCGACGAGGTAGATGCTGGCGACAAGCGCAAGGCCAGCAAGACGAACGGTGCCACTGAAGCTGAGAAGGAGGCCCCTCCCACAAAGAAAACTAAAACTGGTGACGACGAGGAAGAAGCCGAGGGCGACAACAAGGATGAGGGCGATGAGAAAGCTGAGAAAGAAGGCAAGGCTGAAGATAAGGCCGAAGGCAAGTCCAAAAGCAAGGCAGGTCGCCCCAAAGCTAGTGAGAAGAAGGAGAAGAAGGAACCCCCAAAGAAGAAGCAGTCAAAGCCAGCAGCCACTGAAGATGGCCAACCCAGACGTAGCGCACGTAACAAGTAGATGGTGCCATCAAGACTCAGTCTTGTTAAGAACAAGGTAAAGAGTCGTTGTTTCTTATCATGCTTGTTAGGCGCCTGGAAAAAGCCGTCGTCGTCGGCAAGAAGCTGTCATTTTGTCCAGGCCGAGGACGCTCTGGATGTTGTTATGTATTGTATCTTAAGTGTCAATTGCAATGTACGCTGCACTATGTGAGATGCCTTCTCGATGCAATGAATTGTGAGAAAGCATGTAGGACGCTTGATGATATTGGATCATTGGGAACTTATTGCGCTTATCTATACCTGTCTGATATCGTCAGCGAAAGTCATAATCAATAGACAACAGGTAAGAGGCCAGACAAACTTCCAATCAGTAGGCATTTTATGCGTCAATAAGACAAAAGCACTTGAGTTTCTCTGATCCGTCCTGAAACTCGAGTCTGGAGGGATTTATCAAGAAACAGAGGTTGGCACAGAAGATGTCTGGGTGAGATTTACCGGCTCCAGCATTGCTTTTTGCGGTGGCACTGTTCAATGTACTGTCACCAGCTTATATGACCGCAGCTCTTGTCGTTGGAAAGGCAAAAGGCTGATGTTCCTGAAGGAACGGCTGGGGGTGTGTGGGGAATAAATGAGGCCACCTGCCGTATGTACCGTAGAAATTGCGCCTGAGGGGCGGCTGCGTCTTGGCACCTTCTTTGGAAGCTGCCCCTTCCCCCCTTCGCACATCTTCACCTTTCGCTGCGTAGCGACCGTGGCACTGCCTTTACTCGCGCGTTATTTGGCGCGTCAGCAAATTCTCTTGACGAGGTTCAGACTGCCACCGCATTCAAAGGATGTTCCGGCAGTGACCCACCTCATCTCAGCCTGATAAGACCAACAAGCCACCCATTTTACATGGCACCCAGAACACATGAATAGCTAGACTGCTGAATTGGCTCGTCGGGCGAGTTCAATCGTGGCAATGCGGCTTTTGAACACGCGCACCTTGGAGTTGACAAACTTCGTAGGCGAACACCCACGTTATGCAATCCTATCGCATTGTTGGGACGCTGAGGAAGTTCTGTTCTCTGATCTCTGCAATATCGGAAAGGCTAGAAGCAAGCGGGGCTTCAGCAAAATTGAGAAGGCCTGTGAGCAAGCTGCAAGAGACGATTATGAGTACTGCTGGATCGATAGCTGTTGTATCGACAAAAACAGCAGCGCGGAGCTTTCTGAAGCAATTAACTCCATGTTTGCTTGGTACAGAAGAGCGAGCATATGCTACGCTTACCTTGCGGACGTTGAGGACCTGAAGTCCTTCAAGCAGAGCAGATGGTTTACAAGAGCTTGGACGCTTCAAGAGCTGCTCGCTCCAAGTGCCTTGCAAAATGTTGGCAAACATGGGATGGAGTTCTTCTCTAAAGATTGGCAAAATTTGGGCAGTAAAGCTAGCCTCAGCCGTCTCATTTCCGATGCCTCGGGTATTGGGAGAGAATATCTAGAAGGCAAGGATCTCAATGATGCCAGCATTAGCATGCGGATGTCTTGGGCTGCAGAGCGAAAGGCAACAAGAGCAGAAGATATCGCATACAGCTTGTTGGGTCTATTTGATGTCAATATGCCATTACTGTACGGCGAAGGCAAGCTGAAGGCATTCCGTCGACTACAAGAGGAGATCATGAAGATATCTGAGGATGAGACGTTGTTCGCTTGGGGAGATGCAGACTCTGACATGGGCTCTTCATCTGCAGATGTGCTTGCGGGTGACCCAAAAGACTTCTCCGAGGCCAAAGACCTTGTCCCTTTCGACGAAGCCGACGATCCCATTGCTCCTTACTCGATGACGCATCGAGGACTTCGCATCTGTCTCAAAATCTCGCGACCTAAAGACTTGCCAGATGATCTTGCAGACGCTATGCGGATGAGCATTCGACCTATTCGGGCCCCAGTCATGATTTGGTCGAGCGACGACCTGGTTTGGGCCGTGTTGAACTGTCACGTAGCCCACGATTATCGTAACTCCGTCTTGATCCCGCTCCGTAGCGTTGCAGCAGACGTCTATATCCGGGACATCAGTACTAGTGTAGCCCTTATTCCAAGCACATTTGTGACATTGGTTGAGGAGAATTGTCGCAAGAGAGCATCCCCTTGTCTAAAAGAGATCTTTATCCGCAATAGTCGAGTATCCTCACTGTCGAGAGGTGTACAGCGACGTTTTGGATTCCTCATCCGAAGCCTCTCTGGCGGTCTTGAGATCGCAAAGGCGTCTTGTCCCAGTGGGGCTTGGAATCCTATCGATATGATTCTTCGAGCCGACAACGATTCTCAGACGGATAGGTTCTGGCATGCAAGTCTGATGTTGATACTTCCTTCAAGACCTCACACCAATACCAAATATGCTACGTGTATAAGCCTGGGCTGTGCGAATGACGTCGGGGTTAAGACGCCGAAGGCTTGGTGTTACCTTGACGATAAGATCGACTCCAAGAACGACATAGATCTACTCACATTCCATAACGAAGCCGACTCTAAAAGACCGCGGCGTGAGGTGACCTATTTCCGAGGTCCCCACTCCGATGGGAACGGCAGTCTGAAAGTTCTCATAAAACAGGAGAAGGTTCACGGACAGCGTATGTTCGTTGTGGACATTGAATATGCCAATGGCGAAGAGAAGCTTCCCGTTCCGCAATCGTCAACGCAGACAAGGCTTACATACCCAAGTCCAGACAACGACTCTCCTATAGAGGAGCATTTACTTATGCCGAAGATCTCTGTTACGCCAGTACTTGATAGCCCCTATAAACGGAAAGTCGACCGGCCTCCCCTGGACGTTGAGTTTTACCATCCAGCAAAACGAACACTTTTTCCAAGTGCCATAGGCAGAGAGAGATCGCTATCTGCACCTTGAGATTTGACCTTCACGATCGTCGAGGTGTAGAGTGACGCAATCGTCTTTGGCACTTTGTCACACATGACTCTCGAGCACGGCCATCATAAAATCGCTCTGTGGAAACGGCAGGATATACTCGTGTTCCTGAGATTTTAGACACTACAGGAGTTTGAAATGCTCTGTAAAGAGCTTACAGTTCCATCTACAACGAGGGAGATGGGGACAGATGTTGATATTCATGTTGTATGTACAAAGGTGTTTTTGTTTGCCACACGCTTGATACTATAATACTGTTGTATATCGTATAGGCATTTTGTGCTGCGCTTTTTCAACATCATACTAATCAAGTCTGACAAGAAGGACTCGCTTTGTCATAGTAGCAATTTCAGCCAGAAGCTGTTCCCAAGCGCAGTAGCTTACGATGTGGATTCGCATCTAGCTCGGCATAACGTGGCAGGCCACAGCAAGTGTAATTTCATACTAAAGGGTCGGGGTGTTTTATCTTGCACAGGATGCTGAACAGAATCAAGACTCAGCAACACAGCAGTCATATTAACCTTGCAATTCTTGAGTATGGTCGACAGTACATGGAACGCTCATTGATTACTGCGTGAGAGGCCAGGAGCTCTACACTTTGGCTCTCAGTGTCCAGCGCCTTCCCAAGCATGCCCATCTACTAAACGCGAAAGCGATCAAACTCAATGTAAGGATCGCGCAAAAGAATCCCACCATGGGCTGCGGGCCCACTTTCTCAACCAACTCTCCGCTGATTGGAATGCAAATGAGGGTTGCAAGACTGGCGACGAAGTATATAGAGCCGTAATATCTCCCAAACTCGTCAGCTTTGCAAAGTTGTCCAATGCAGGCCGGCGTCAAGGCCATCCAGCTGCCCGTACCGAACCCAAACAGGGCCGAAAAAGCGTACAATGCCGGAAGTGAAGTCGCCCCAAGCGGAAGCCAAAGAGCGAGCATGAAGACCAGAGTAAAGACGATCATGATTGCAAGCGTGTTGAAGCGACCCACTTTGTCCGCGACATAGCCGGGAAGAATGCGCCCTATGCAAGACACGCCGTTGAGGATAGCGATGAGGTAGAAGCCGGTGTCGGGGGAGAAGCTTGTAGTTAAGGTTGCGTAGGTAGGCAGGATACCTAAGGCACCAAACAAGACGACTTCAAAGCCAAAGACTGCGACTGTGAACAAGCCCAGCCGTAAGTCAGCATATATCGACAGCGAGACCATGGATCTCTTCTGGGCCTCAGCTGACGGTGGCAGACGAGCCTTGATGAGGATGTTGCCTACAACGAAGCAGAAGAGAAACACAAAGCCGAGAATTCGCATCGACCAGGCATATCCATACTTCGGCAGCGTCGTCCTTAAAATCAAAGGGATCACCAACCCACCGCAGCTAGACCCAGCCATAGCAATCCCCTGCGCAAGTCCTCTCTTCTCTTTAAACCAATGCGCAACAGCGGCCAGGCTCGTTGTCGTCAGAAGCGCACCTGCGAGCCCGCCCAACATGCCGCAGCAAAGCATCATCTGCCAGAAAGTCTTACACTCCGCCAAAAGGAAGACCATAAGCAGCTCAGCGACGCTGCCACACAGCGTGATCCATCGGGGACCGTAGCGGTCGAAGAGAGGTCCGACAAACAGGCCCAGGGCAAGAGAAAGGTAGACAAAGACGCTAGGAATCCACGCTACTGTGCTGGCTGACAGATATGCGAGTTGGTGTTGGCTCCAGTAGTCTTGCAAGGTCCCTATCGACACCATAAGCCCGAAGGAACAGAAGAGCAGGAACCAGGCAGCTACAACCACAAGCCATGCTCTTAAACCACCTTCCGGGAAAGTGCCTTGTGCATCGATCTCCTCGACAGGTATCTCTCCTTCCTTTCTCGCCTCGGATTCCACTTGCTGTGGAGCCGCAAACTCATTCCCGTGTCCAGTTTGTGCGCACTTCTCAGCGCTTTCTCTTCTCGGACGACCTGTGACTTTTGATATAGTCCGCGCGAAACTCTCCCACACCTCTTCCGGCTCCTCATTAGTTAGGCCATCGCGCTCGACGGGATAGGTTGCTGGGTCCATCCAGCTTGCTTTAGATTACTGTTCTTGGCGCCTTCGTCGTTCGATAGATGGAGGTTGCCACACGAAGTATTGGTGCTTCTGCTACGCCTCTTCAGCTCTGAGCGGCCACTCGGTAAGCGGAAAGATTAACAAGGCTGGCCAAAAATGGGTTCGGTAACGGTCTTTTGGAATATTCAACCAATCTTTGGCATTATTTTTGATTGGGCGAGGTTTCTTAGAAATTTACCAACAGCTTCTCGAAGTTGGTAAGGATTCAGAGAGCATTTCTCATGATTAGCGTTGCGCTCGTCATACTTTTCTAGAGGTTGAAGGTCTTTTTGTCCGAAAGCGTCGTTCTGATCATTCCGTCTTGGCATAACCATCTATACGCCTTATCTTCCCCTATATAGTCGTTTACGCAAGATCTTACGCCCTATCGTTCACATTAAGGCGTGGATGTAGGGGTTAGACCGGTCCCGCTTTCGACTCATCGGTTGTTAATGCGGGTGCCCCGCAAAGTTGATGAACTCCGAGGTCCTTCCAACCACAGATCATACAAGAGTTTAATCCGAGATTTGATCTCTGGTGCGATAAGGACTGATAATTCAGATACACGCTACACACGCTGTTGTAGATGTGTATGTTTCCGTCGGGAAGACTTGTTGTCGTTATCGGAGTACATTGAAGTTGATATGTTCCGGAGCAAGCACAAAGCACACGGTGGCAACTCTGGATGAAGAGACGACAAAACAACAAACATACTTTGACTTTGTTGCGTCCAGCATGGATACTGAGCTGGGATTAATTTGTATGGATTGGTACGAGTGAACATGTTCGACGTGAAGTAAGCAAAGCGGATGTGGCTCAACACCGGAGATCAAATGTAGGGCATTCTTACGCTATGAGGTATGACAGTAGGGGCTGGTAGTTCGTCATGTAGACTACTTGCAGACCTTCTAAGCGATCACGAAAAGCTTGGTCCGAGTGGTAAGCCTTCTTGTACTATGACTCCGCACGTAGCACAAGTAAAAATTAGAGTTTGGACGCATATGCACTCCGCAAATGCTGTACAGTCGAGAGAGGCAGAATCAAAATGCCATGTCTGGATGAAAGAAGTGAGTGCATGGCATTGTGCAAAGATATAAAGTTTAGCTGTGCAGCAATATGAGGTTGCACACGCTGAAACGAAGGCGAAAAAGGAAAACAGAGGCGGACGAGCGACTGGGTGGGACGAGGACCCGGGACACTGCAACAAGCTCCCATCAGTCTGTGTTGCCTTTTGTTACCTATTGGCTGGAAATTGCTCCGTTCCCAACCTCATCCCCAGCTCAGGGAACTGTGGCTGCAGGTGGATTTACAACATGGCGTTCTCTATTAGACGGGCTCTCTTACCGCGGTTGAGAGTTGGCAGATCGACCTTAGGTGTTGCTTGCAAGGATTGCGGCCTTATCTTTTAGGCATTCCCCCAGGATTTAGAACAGAATCGATGTTCCTTTTACGCTTTGTCAAGGCACGATATCTAACCACATCCTCAACCTCATCTCTTGCGCATACTAGCCCTGGCAGTATCAGCTCGCCGTGTCTTTGCAAAATGGATCATCATATATTGCGACCCTAAGGCCGATGATAACAAAGACCACAGGGTCCACATACATGCCGCCAGATATCGAAGCCCAACTCGTACGATGACACATTCTTCCTCGGGCTCCAACATCAATACTAGCGGTGTTTGCCCGCGGTGTTGTGGTCATAATTGAACGCATATTTTCTACACTCGCCGAGAAGAACTCGGCGATCCATACCGCGGACGGAAGACTACAACACGTTACTCAAATTTGCATCATTCAATATAGCACAGCTTTAGTCCTTCATGCATGACATTGGCAAGTGCAGTCACTGTGGCTTACAGCACACGTGGGTTAACATGCGAGCGCAAATCAACACCATTTCCATCATCGACACAACACGCTTAGCTACGGACGGAATCCCGAGTCCAAGCCTGCAACCAAGAGCAAAGGCGCCAGCACTGGTGGTGCATAGTCACCCACCATCCCCATGAAGTTACGATGCTCGAGGAGCTTGCTCACGATCACCAGAGAGCAAAATCAATTGGCTACCACAGCGACTTCTCTTTGCCAGAAGCTGGGTAAATGTAGACTTGTGCGAACTTTACTGTTGACTACATCACTCACCGTATGTGCCAGGTTACTTCCGCTCGCAGCTTCGGTCACACTGTCAACAATTACCGTTCTCTCGTCTATGCAATGACATCTTACCATGATGCACGTCACTTAACGACACTCTCTTTGAATGATTCGTCATTCCATGTTCTCTGGACCATACGACGGCATCCTTACACTATTTGCACGACCCACACGTACCAGTGCGTCCATACCCAATACGGAGGTCCTTCTGATGCAAGTTATCGTTGCATACACAAGATGCCGGTACGAGTTCCTGAGATCAGTCTGACATACTGTTCCACAACAGCAAGCAAATGAGCACACACGAATACCATCAAGAGCCAAAATCAATCCACCCTGTATAGAAGTCCGGTAATTTTGTCCAACGTAAGCCACGACCGAAGCGAAGACAAGTCTCTCTGTCACAAAAGATCAAAATATCAAAAAAAAAGAAAAAAAAAGAATGAATACGGTAATCATGCACATGCTTCCAGGAGCGACAGGGCCGAGTACTAGGCATTGAGGGGGGGGGGGGGTGTTATCCTGTTGAGGTTCAAGTGAGAAAGAGTGTTGATCTTGACACAAATTACGCACTGAATTCGGAACACAGTGAATAAACAGTAGAAGCTGCAAAAACATTGAGCAGCAAGAGTAAGGGCGTGAAAGATGGAAAGCAAGTCCGGCAACCCAAGACTTGGAGAAGAAGAAGAAATTGAACGCACAACTCTCACAACACCTTGGCAATTGGTGGACGACTCAACTGTCCCCGCTCACACGATGAACAAGGCCAGAAGCGCAAGCGTAGAATCCTTGGAAGTAATAACTTCCGCATCGCCATACAGCATGGGCGATATCCACAGTCCAGCCACGGTTTTATCAGTGCGAATTGGCTGATAGCTTCTCACTTATGCAAAACACGGCACCAATTCTGACCTTGACTGTCGCGCCATGCACACACAAACCATCCCCAAGTTGCAGAAGGAGCGAAACAAAAGAAGCAATGTAAATTCAGGAAAATCAGAGTACAAGTCAGCCCTCCAGACACCAATCATGACAATCAACGACACAATAAGGAATTGGGCATCTCCTGCCCAACAGATTGACGCTGCTAGCACTGGCCTCATCGGTCGTCAAGAAAGGGTGGAATCTACTGCGCCGATCAAGCAAGTATCAGCTGTGGCTTGCTCTGGGCATCACGAATCCTCAATCAATGATCTTCCATGCGAGGATCGGAGGCTTAGCTGCAAGGAAATTGCTGGCACAGATGATGGAAGATTTGTCGAGGAACCAAGTGATGGGTCCTCTCAGCAGTAATTCTCATAGCAAGACTAAAATCTCGTTTGTGGTAGTCGGTCATGTGTGAAGTTTCTCAACGCCTAATCCTGCTAGTTGTTAGAAGTCAGGATGGAGGCTGGCTCCGCAAAGATCCAGACCCAGGACAAGCCCATCACAATCCAGATCGAAACAATAATCAAAACGCAACGAAATAAACAAGGATTACCATAACCTCAGAATACTTGCCCTCGTGGTGCTACGCATCCCCTCCACTTCCCTGCATTCAGCTCACGCTCCGTCCGGTCAATGTGTCCGGTCTATACTACGGGTCCGGTTAGCTTGACCTGCCATGCTTTTCTGTCAGGACGGCACAGCAGCGGGATTTGCGCAATGACAGCGCGTCTTGATTGTACCGAACCTTATGCGGCAGCCGGCAAATCAAAGGCACCGCAGATCATCATTGCGGCTTGCCAAGCCAGTGTTGGGTCATAGACGCGAGAAATAGGCGTTTGGTGCATGTGCTGGAGTGCACCAGCTTGCGTTGGCGTCGCGCCCTGCAAGGCCGGTGGCAAGCAAAGTCCGGAACAATGGCTAGTGGGCGTTTTGCTCGTCAGCTGGCGGTGGCGTTTTCTTTGGCGTACGTTTTGGACAGAAGAGGCAAGTATTTGGACGTATTCCCAGGGATGATCGATGACGATTTTGCAATGTCGAACTTTTGTTTCGCACTTCAATTTTCAAGGCTGGTGTGTGGATTGAGCAGGTTTTCATGTTGCTGTAATAGACTTTGAGCGGATCTTCTGCGATGGAGATTGCTTCGACAGTCAGTGACAGGTGCCAAATCTCACCCTGCGTGTGCGGACTCCAATCACAATATTTGAAACGCGGCAAGTATTGCCGAAAATGTTCGTAAAGCGTGAGTTCACTGATGGGAAGTTGTTGACGGGCTTGCCGCATATAGCCGCATATAGAACAAGTCCACGTGAACTTTCTGCAAGTGCAAGGAGATTAAACCTACCGCATGCGATGCGTCAGTCACGGAGAACTTGCAATGAAACCAATGAAGCCATGAGAAACCTTCTAGCAAATGATGGCTGATCAGGCGTCCCGTCCAAGCATAAGATTGTGATAGTGGAGGCTGTGCTTCTGGATCAAGTGAGCCTATTCTAACGTAGTAATGGTGAACGTATAGGGCCCAGAGTACCGGAAACGATAGAGCGGAAGGTTTACTGAAGGTGGACCGGTGGTTTCAGTGGATCACACGTGCTGAGACGATTATGACACTCGATAGCGTGATAGCGTCTTACAGAGGTACCTCATGCTAGTAATGTGGATCTCTCGTCTGCACACGCTCTTCGGAGTATGACTACAGGCTGAGCCGGTAGTATCGACGGATAGATGCGAATGCGATTTTTGAGAGTCAGATATCGCGTCGGTCAATGTTCGGGAGATCGTCTCGGAGTACTTGTCCCCGCTGCATAAAGAACGGGCCTCAGACTAACACTATCGTTGTAGCAACCAGCATTTACCTCTGAGGTATGCATGAACGAGATCGTCGCTCGAGAGCGTCCATATCGTTGATAGCCGGAATGGCATATCGGGACCGGACGATCATTTGCCAAGATCAAATTCCATGTTACATCCCCAGTCTTTGCTGTTGAGCTGCCTCTAAAGCAAGTGTTGCAGATCAGGAACGTGCTCAACGTTATGCTAGACGGCAGTCTGCATCCGTCGAATCCGCCAATGATGATGATCTCCAATACGATTACGGACATGCAACGTCTTATGCCCGGAAGCTGAGTTACAACTTCACGATAATACTTTGGAAATAAGCGATGATACTCGAGCCCGTGACCTTCGCTGTCAAAACGCACAGAGAACTAGACGGCGCTGAGAATTGACCCGCCCGAAGCAACGGAATTAGAGATCAGTGACAGTTGACTACTGTTCAGGGCTCAATGATAATTTGAATCGCGATAGACGGGAATACCCACATGACATGTCAATGGCCATTAGATCCATCGTCACGAGTCAAACATGATACAGCGTCAGGCGCAAAAGCGATGCTGTAATTGACAAATCATGAGATCGAGGAATGCAGAATTGGAGATGTCACGACTCATGTGGACTCGGGATCGCGAAATTCACCATCGGCCGACCATGTCAAGGGTCTATAGCGCGGACGGCTAAGCCACCCGCTCCAGCAACCTAGGCCATATGTGGTACAGCTGAGCGATCGCACAGGTACACCGGTACCTTTGTCAAGGAACTTTGGGTCACTAGACAAGTGAGCAGAAGCAGAAAGCTCCGATTTGCAGAGCCGAGCCATTCAATAGTCGACTTGGGTTGGTCGGAATAACTGTGCTTAGATTCAGATCTTGACACATGTAAGCCGGACCTAGTCAGATCTGACAGTTATTGACAATTCCCTTTGTGAACCGAAAATGCTGGAAGGGCCACAAGAACGCTGCAGCGAACATAACGCGTTGGGAATATTATGGAAATGGATGTCAATCTACTCACCTCAACGTGCTGAGACGTGGCGGATATCTATAGAATGCCCTTATGATGCTGTTGCAACCAGAGGGTGACAAGGGCAGGAAGTTCAACATAACGGAGTGACGTTGTAACATTGTAAAAGTACTCCTCTTCCGTGGGGACCCTGAGCTGGACATACCTTCACAGCCACTCGGAAGCTACAGGGATCTTGCCCCTTCTTAGACCCCTCATGAACGTCACTCTTGTCATGCTGACCATCCTTCCTTCATCACCGTCTCATTACGCCACCATCACAAGGACAAGCTGCAGGCCTTTGCTATCTGCCTTGGGATTCCAAGGCGAAAGCGGGAAACGAAGGCATTACTGTCGCCATGCACCTATACCACTTTGCTGAGTCTCTCTGTGTTCAGGTAACACATCGCTGCGTCCAGACGCGCTCACACGCGCAGTCGTATTCAGTCAAGTAGAGAGTAGGTGCTGCATGCTGCGCATACTCGGGCTCTGGCTAGTGGGGCCGGTATGCTCCATTGGCAAGCGTTTTACCAGTCGTTGTTATGATGCAAGTTTCCATGGCAGTGCGGATTGGGATGTGAGCGACGCAAATTGGGCTTCTACGTCCCTCACAGTTAGACAGCTAGCCATTGTGTTCGTCGCATGTGGCGTGTTGTTGACATCTGATAATATGGGTTTGTTATGACATGTATATGCACCACGAAGAAGTCCAATCAACCAGCGTGCGTTCAAAAAAGCGACTAGTCGAGCCAGCACATTAGATCAATGCACAGACCTGAGGTGGCAACGACTAACGGTGGTCGTGATACTGCTCTTGAATATGGGCAGATAATTCTGCCTTAGTAGGACATAGATTTGTATTCGTGGCATGGAGGTCTCGCTCAGAGGGCGTTCTGAAGAAACCAGCTTCTTATCAAAACAAGATTATGAAATGTTAGAATCCGGTATCATGATTGTCCCAGAACCAATTCTACGGGGCTATCGAGATAATGCAACACCCAGAGATCGGACGCGTGATCTTGAGAACACGGGTTAGACGACGATGCAGGGCGTGCTGTTGAGGCCATGGCGATACAGGCTGGCAAGCACTCCGCAGAGATTAAACGAACGCCCGAGGTAGTCCGTTATCGTGAGCTGTATTGTGACTCGTTGCGCGAGTTGACGACTACGATTAACCACAAGTGCAAGAGAACGCATCGTAAAGCAGGGATTTACTTAGCCTCATGCATCAGATCCCGGGGTTTTTGTCCCGAGAACCGGGTTTTCATTGAGCTTGTGGATGGTGGTGGATAAAGTCGAAGGGTTTCAACAGAGGGGAACTGATGTTGTGTACCGATGACGGCTAAGATTCGCGTGAAACCCATGTCTTGTACCACCAACTGATGTGGCTCGAACGATCGAACTCGCGGCCTGCTGAGCGAACGTGTCTACCACCATGGGTTCGCACAGGCACAAATTCATACACATCCCGGAAGATGCAGTCGCGGTGTCCCGCTCTGACGGCAGAGTGCAAGCCTTGGGCGTGTGTCACGAATATCACCACGTTCGCTTCTCTGATTTTCGTCTAACTATCCACCATTTGGTTTCCGAGACCCACCGACCACAGCGCATGATTTGATCGATCGTACCACTGAGATCATGACGGCGACCAACATGGCTGTCGCGCAGGGCAGTTGTTTGCATGGCACATCTAATAATACATGGAAAGAAATTGTGAACATCATTGAATCTGAGGCCGTATTGAGAAGGTACCCCGGCAGGATGTTTGAATACTATGCCTGAATTTATTAGTATGGCAGTCACGTTTACGATGGGACTAGACTAGTAACGAGGCGGCCTGTCGCGAGGGTTTCTGAAAACAATAGTTTGAATCGAGTCGCTCATGTTTGAGAAGCTGGGTGCGGCGTGGCTGGGCCTCGAGACGTGGATGATGGGCGCTCCCAGCACGATGCGATGGCGTTTTTGGCTTTCATCGCTATGACAGCAAGGTTGAGCTCTTGGACCTGTAGCCCAATATGGGATGGGCTGAGGTGTAGGATGTAGGCGGTGTTCTGAGCATGCAAGGGATTGCTTTCAACCCTGGGACATTGTCGCAGAAGGGTCGCGAGCGTGTAGATGTTTGGACGATTCACGTCGTGCTCGCTGATGGACGCCGCGTTGTCGAACTTCCGACTCCGGCATTGATGGCGTCGAGCAGCCGGGGCGGCCTTTGACTGGATGGAAGTGTGCCCTGAAGCTTATTAGGTCTAGTCGTGACGCGATGGCGACGCTACATGTACTGACAGCCCCTGGAGGACGGCGCAGTGAAGAACGGTCTTGGCAGCACACAGCAGCACCAGCCGGCCAGAGCAGTTTCACACCCTCGAGGCGTGCCTGCGCTGTCGTAGGGCCAAAGTCTCGTCCCACAAAAGTTTGAGGAGCGCGCCCAGTCCGCCCGTGACGGCCAGTGCGTTTTATCTGCGATTCTCGAGGTTCAGTCTCCGCCCGCTCCCGTTCTCTGTCAGATCCGGCAAGCGAGCCGGACCTGCGTCTGACTCTTTGGCGCGCCGTGGGATTTGACACCGAGCTGCCCCGCCAAGCCACACACCCGATCGTGACGGATTGCCTTGCATTTTGATCGCTCGAGTCTGCGTGGCAACAATTAACCCAATTGTCGCAGCCAGGATATGGTTGCTGTCGAACATCTTCGGCTGCAGTATCCTGGCTCCAAAACCAACCCTGTCCTCGGATCCACGCTGCCATTGAACCCCCTTGGAGTCCCAATAAGATCTCGTGCAAGCTACGATACGACAACGTGGAAGCGCTGTGGACATACACATGGTCGTACCGCAGCAGTTGAACGCCTGACAGTCCGTCACTTTGTTTTTGCTGGCACTGGGACTCCCTCATCAGCGCTGCATGGTGAGTGCTGTGGACGGTGTTTGGTGCAATGTTTGATCGGCCGGCTAGCGGAAAAGATCAGCGCGTCGGGAAGGCGCGACCCTGTATCGAGAAAGGCGTGTGCATCCCTGCTGCCAATCAGGCCGCCCTGGCGACGTTGCACCTCCCGCAAACTGCAACCAGCGTCGTTAGACAGCTGTCAACCGTCCGCGCCGAAGAAAGGGGCTGAACCCACCCGCGACCAGGTCAAGCGCGCAGGCTGTACAGGCACAGGTAAAAGTAGAAGCTGGATTGACATCATGTCTATCGTTGCTATCACCGTAGCCCACCGTCGGCAGCTGGCATTTGTTCCGCACATGTGTGCGTGTGCTTTCTTCTTTGTCAGAGCTGACGTACGTAGCATCGACCTTTACTAGTTCCATCAATACTGCCGCAGGCAGTGACGAGAGCGCTCAATGGCATACATGGCCTGCCAGACCTGAGGCACGATCAATCAGCGGTCGGGTGCACGGCCTGACCGGCTACGGCTCCCCTCTACGACTGGTGCGTGGGAGAGGGGTGGCAGGCACCGCCGTCGAGGATCACCCGTAGGTAATTAATATCAGTATCAGCTCGACAGCAACCATATGGGCATGTCCTCGTCCCAGCTGCTATGCTTGTGCCACCACAACTCCCTCTGATTCTTCTTAAAACTGTCTCTTGCAGCACTAGCCCCATCTCGCAACGCGACACCGCAGCGCTCCTGGCTGCTGGAATGGCTCTGTTGCACAAGAGTACACGCTCATCAGCCACCAGCCTGGTTCGGGCGTGCGGCGGCTGTCTACCGGGCATGGTGCCAACTGTTGGGGCCACAAAGGAGCCATCAGCATGGCTCCGACGTGCACAGCATGTCACCGCCTCGGATTGACCTCCGCCCCGGAAGAAGTACGGTCGCAGACGGTGTCATTCATGTTGCTTCTGAACCTCCGAGTCTGCGGAGAGCTCTTCATGGCGCCCTGCCTCAATGGTCCCACTCTTATGCCTCTTCAGCCGTCATCATGGTACCGTGAAACCGGTTGCTGGCACAGCTGGGAAGCATGGCGGCCTCTGACCAGCAGTCCTCGACCAGAGTTGCTGCTGAGCGATGCACCAGCTTCTTTTGCTTCAATGAGATTGCATCCGGCCAGGCATGCGCCCACGTTGAGCGAGGAACGTGGGACGTATGGAGCGTATCCCCATGGCAGGCCCACGCGAAACTATAGCGAGGCTGCTAAATACGAACTTTGTTCCGCACAAAGTTGACGGCAGGCGAGGCTTGCGACGATCGTTTGCAGGGCAGCTAGATCTTGGCTTCTACCGCTGTCGCTGTGATGGAACGTTGACAGCTGGCTGCGGCGGCCAGTGTGTGGGAGCGTGGATGAGGTAATCAATCAGGAACCAGTGAGAGGCGAGCGACCAAGTGGGCTGCGAACAGACGTGGCCCCTGCTCGTTTCCACGTCGAGTCAGATGCAGTAAGATCTGCGTCCACTTGAGTCTGGCAAGTGTGGAGACAAGCGGCGACGCTCTAATGGCGCGCCCGGCGTAAGGCCTGCAGCAGATAGCGCAGCTTCACCACCGGCTCGTGCCTCGAGTTCTGCGGCGTAGTGGGAGGCCCTCTGTTTCCCTTCTCAGCCAGAGCCCGCGTTGTGCACGCTCGGAGAATATAGGCCAAACCTTAACTTGCACCTGTCAGAAGCGCAGACGTCGTGCTAGACGCGCTTGTCTGTCCTCCACTGGCGCTTGCTAGCATTCCCCTGGCGTAATACCTGGTTGCAAGATCGCGCTGCATGGATGAAGTACGGCCCGTTGCAGTCTCGCTTTGCCCAGAAACGCCTCCTTCGCCGTGGATCTGTTCTTAAACACCCTGCGCCCGTCATCACGACCCTGACCATTTCTGTGGACTGCTGCGTGCTTGCGCCGGCTCATCTTCTCCAACTCACTTGCTACCCCACCGTCTGTACATTGGCTCATTCGATCATATCACTCTCCCTGTATCATACTTCGGGTCCGGATTTTAGACGTTCTCGACGCCGGTATATCTGCGATATATTGTGGTTGTTGCTGCCCTGGATTTGGCACCTGACGTCGTCCATTATTTCCTTGGTTCCTCACAGCACCTTCCCAAAAAACATCCGGTGCGTAACCCAATAACCAATCTTCAACTCTTGCACTTGCTGGTTCATCTGCCTGTACAATGCATGCATCCATTGTTAAGCGTCTGCATTACATTGTCACTCATTGTGGCTGTGGTGAACGCGAACCAAGGGTCATCACTGTTGAATTAACTATCATGTGGAGATGACTTTTCTGACTTTTGCGTAGACAGTATAAAAGACCACGGTAGCGCGAGCTATGGAATATCTTACACTCCAAGATCTTCCGCATCGCCACTGTAACCCAGTTCACTCGCACAGGATGGCTTCACAGTCAAGTGAAAGGCCTGGGACGCATATGGCAGCGGTACGTTGTATTTATTCCTATCCCCCCGAGTCCAGCTCTACTCCACCTTCTTTGTTACTTCCCATGCACGAACCCCTCGTGAGCTATGGCTATGCTTCCCGCCACGACTCTGTTGAGCGTGCGAAAGTCCAAGCCAGGGCCTCCTCCGGTTCTCAAGAACTGAAGGAGATCACTCTACCCATACGACCTGCGTCCCCTGTTTCCCCTCACACGTCCGAACATGAATCTCGCGGAGATGGACTCTTCAAGAGCTCGCTCGAGAGTGACATGAATATCTGGAATCATGATGATCCTCCTATTCGTGCCACTCGACCGGGCAGCTCTGACGAGCAACATCGATATAATGACTGGGCTATTACTAAGACCGAATCACAGCCCCACCTCCAACGCAATTCACCACCTCTGCAGCCAGGTGAACAAAGCTTCCCGGGGAAGCTCCCTTCATTCGACGAGGTCAGTGTTAGCCATGCTTCTCACCCTATGGCGCTAATCGTCGTAGTTTGTCCAAACAACCATTGAGAGAACACCACCACACACTCCCTCAAGGAGGAACGAGTCTACAGAGAACTCGCCCCATGTCCGACCCCAGTTTGAAGATGTAGCCTGGACGGACAGCAAGAGGAGGCGTGTCGACACATTAGGCGACATCTATGCTCGTCCTTCCAATGCCGCGGAGTACCCGACCACCGACCCTCGACGGATGAGCTCTGCCATTGATCCTGCACTGTATAATGCAGACCCCGCCCGCGCTAGACAACAATCGGCCGGGCCAAGTCAGCACCGTCCAAGCTTACCGTACCTTCCTGCAGCACCTCAACACGTCCGTCACCAATCACAGCCCGTCGCCCAGGGTGTTCCTCCCTACCCGGCACTTCCCGTCCACCAACAGCGAGTAGCAGCCCCTGGCTCCTTTGCCCAAGCGCCCCCTCCGCCCGGCATGATGTATGAGCGTAGGCCAAGCTACTATCAAGATCCTCACATGCCACAGCATGGTTACCCGTACGAGGACCGCCGGGAGTCGGTCTATTACGCAAACCCACCTTACGCTGCTCCACCGCCCGCTGGGTACGAACATAATTACTACGATGTCCGGTTCCAGCAACACGTCGGTGTAGATCACAACGCCTTCAACCGCAAACGCCGCGGCAATCTCCCCAAGGAGGCTACCAACGTCTTGAAAGAATGGTTCGCTGCAAACCGCGCGTCGCCCTACCCCACCGAAGACCAGAAGATGGATCTCTGCCGGCTCACGAGCTTGACCTTGAACCAGGTAAGCTTTCAAACTAAGTTTGAGCTTTTTGAGCTATACTCACAAGACATCAGGTCAGCAACTGGTTCATCAACGCGCGCCGCCGCGCCCCGCAGAAGGAGCAACGCGAGCGAGACGCCAATGCCGGTAATGAGAAGTGATATCCTCCAGCAGAACCGAACTTGTCAACTCAGTAGCGCCATCACCCCCGGCATCACACCACTATTTTCTCCATCTGGCATTGGATATGCATTGAAGCCGCCGGGAGATCCCGGCGCACTACCATCATCATCGTCAGATGTTGAGGTCTTCTCTTACTGTCACATCGTTTCACTGGCTGCATGCATTCTTCAGGTGCCCAGATGGGGGCCCCCTTTCCCATCATTTCTGTACCTAATACCCTGGATACCACAAAACGGAGCATTCAGACCACTGGGCCATGTTCATGGATCCGGTCTCCAAGGTTTGCAAGGCGTTCACCGGCGTTCCCACGGACATTACAACAACGTGGAAGAAATTTTTTGAATTTTATTGGTTTCAGCAGGTCACCTAGTCTTAATCAACTCGAGTCATCTCAAAACAACTCCCTGATCGCCATAGTGACGTTGTCAACACTGACTACAAGCAACAGACACCAGCCGCAGCGCTGTGCATCGTAGCGTAGCATTCACAGTGCACAGTTCCAGCACGGCAAATTCCCACTCCACATCGCCCATCTACCTCTACCTGACGCTCGCTGTCGAAATGCAAACTCTCAGTCAAATTCCCCCCTCCCACCTCGCGGAGCCTTTCACTAGTGAAACACCCACAAACGGTGGCGCACATTTCCCAAGGTGTTTCCCATGGCGCCGTTGAGCGGATCGCCGCGCTATCAAAACGATAGCAGGCCGCATAACCACCTAGGCACATACCTACGTAGTAGATCGCACTGTGCCAGAGCGATCCGGCCTCGCCATGCAAAAGGTTCGGGTCTGGAAACGTTTTACTCCCACTAGTGGGTATTGTACATCTATCTGCACATCACGATTTCCCTCAACCACACAGACAAGCTTGTCACAGCGGATGATGTGCGCGCCGGTAGCCTAGCCTTGCTTTGGCGCGGGTATATTCTGTTTCGGTTGTCGAAACGGGCGCATTTCGCAACAGTGGTTGGACTATGTAGACGAGCTAGCTTAGTCTGCTGCGGGAGGAGAGTTCTTCCCTTATTTTATTTTTTATTGTCTCTCTGGCCATGCTTTTTTGGAAAAAAAAAAGGCGTATGCATGTGCATGGGTTCTGCGTAAGGCTCCATTGAGCAGGATGGGTTTCGTCGTTTTGCCCCAACTGCTGTGATTTGGAACGATGGAAGCGGTGGGTTGCTATTTTTATGGAAAACCCCAAAGCATGGGCTAGATAGATACGCTGGCAGGGCAGGGCTTGCGAAAGGAAGCCTTGCAAGCTTTGCTGGCCGATTTGGCGTCTTAGGACGTCTTGCCTGGCGCGCCGTGCCAGAAGCGGTGGGTTGTTTCAGCGCGGGTCTGGGTTCATGGGTTGGGCGAGGCTAATGTATGAGAAACCTCTTGACGCTTAACGGTTGCGAAGGGGGAAAGGTAAGTCACAAGTGACATGCGCGCACGTCCACACGGGCTTGGTCTGCGATGGAAGATGGGCAAAAGGTGACAGACAGACGAAGAGGGAAGACAGGGCCTGCGGGAAACGAAACAGCAGCGGTGCCAAATCCGTATTGCAGGCGTGGCAGGATTTGCGATCAAGACACCGGATGCGATCGCTTCCCTTGACGCGCAGCGCAGCGCACCCGCCCCCCGAGACTGACAGTCCCGCTGCGAATCCTCCGCTAACTGGGGTCGACCCCGGTTCATCAAGCAGCGCAGAGGGGCGGGCATCTGCAAGCAGGAGAGGGCGTGTGGATGTCACAATAAACCCATGTATGATCGGCGGCCGGGTTGTCGCCCCTTCCATCTCATCTGACTGGGGGCATTCTCGAAACTCTCGTGCGCGACCCCGGTACGCGCCTGTAGATCTATGAGGCAGGGGCATGGGCCCATCCCAATCTCGCCGTGTCTATTGATTCCTCCGCTGCAGGCCTCGCACGAGATGTGCTTCGTGAGGCCAGAGGCCAAAGTAACTTGCCAGCTTGACTTTTTTGCTGGTGGTGAGCCATGCACGCTCGTCCGGCTGAGCAGCGGTGCGGGGCCCGGGCCGGAAGCCACTAGGCTCGCGCAGGCCCAAGTACCGCGTGCGGCGTGCCGACGTTGCACATGCACGAGTCAGCGGGCGGGTGGCCACTCCTCACCGGAGCATTCCACCGGAGCATTCACGCAGCGGTGACAAGTGGTGGTCATGGCTGGGGGGCGAGGCAGTGTGATGTCAGCTCCGCCTGCAGAGCCCCCCCCCCCCGGCCAACGTCACTCGACGAGTACATGTAATGACGCGCAGGAGCAGGAGCTGGGCGCCTTGCGACGCCCGCATTGTTGCGTCCTGGTGATGGTGTTGTGACGGAGCACGGTGGAGAGGCGACTGTCCGGGTGCAGTGCAGCGGGGTGATTGGGGAATCCATGATATGCGAGGTTTGAGGATGGGAAACATGACGAGATGACAATCTCCGGTTCCAGACATATTGGCTTCTAGGCTGTCAGAACGGTATCTACTGGCACGTTACGACTACACGCTGCGCACAGCTGGGGGGCTTTCTGGGGCCAGTGACTCCATTCTTGCGTGTGTGCCTTTGCCTTTGGCCGCGACGACTCCCCAGAGCCACAAGGCCACTGCTGCTCAGCCCGCAGAGCCCGCCCTCCACCTCGATCAAGAAAGTCGCGCTGCAATCAATCTGAAGCCGGACTGCCCCCGTTTCCGCCGCGGCGTCGCAAATCCAGGTGGTACCATCTGCCATGTTGCTCTGCCTTGGTCGCACGCAAACACCCCCATGGGATGCAACACCAGCGGCGCACCCTCGTTGGCCGGACGGGTCGGAATCCCACGGGCTGTAGTGTGTTGTCATCGGATCTCTGAAGGGCTGCATCGCGGTTTCGCCGTTGGAGATGACCGTTAGCCCGCAGGTTGGTTGGAACGCCGTTCCACGGTTGTGTACCCTCCCTTTCCGGGCCGTCGGGATTCGCTCACCGCAAGTTGGACGTGCGGCTAGACGGGCTGGAGCAGACTGGGGGGACGGTGATGGGCATATGACATGCATATCCTTCTTGCGTGGTTCCAGGTGGTCGAAACAACATCTCAGGCTCACGATGCATGGATGGATATTGCCAAGACTCGACGTCTACCCATACCATCTTGAACTGTTGGCTATACCATCTCGAATTGTGGCTAGGCTTACGAGCGACGATTGGCCCTTCCTAGCCTTTCCACTTTCGACGACGGGGTTCCAGCAGGAGACGCGAAAAAAGACCGGTAACACGAGCTTCAAAAGAGCAAAGTCGAGTACGCAAGCCTCGCTGGTGCCAGGGAAATGAGTGAGCGATTTTTAGCTCTCGCTGTGGGAGGCTGTCCCGAAGCTGTCGTCTCTTTCATGACGTCTTTGAGAGGCCCACGGAGCGCTCGATGGGGAAGTGTACGATGGAGCGGTTCGAGGAGCCGCTGCAGCACAGCGAGCGACTGAGAGTCTGGATTCTCTGGATCGAGGTCAGGGCGAGAGGGAGAGCGAGAGTGCATCTTCCCGAGGCGGTTGGCATCACTGTGTGCAAAGTTCTGTAAAGGCGTAACTGACTGCAAACAGCAACTTTGCATATGCGCTCCGATTGTCTGAATCTGACCCTCGCACTACGTCCCACAGCCATGTGGTAGCGCACTGGTGGACTGCCGACGATAGAGGCAGTTGGCAGTGACTCTCTTAGGCAGACACTGTTCCTTTCGTTGGATATCCTATTGCACGATCGTCTCAGGATACACCCGATACACAATCCATTTCAGACACGCAATCAAGCCCTTCTTCAGACGTTAGTGAACCTACAGACTCGTCTTTTTCGAGCACGCTGAAAGAGTACGTAGGATGTTCATCGTCCATCAACAGGCACGTACTCTGATCAAGAGTATGTTGCTGCTAGCAGCAAGGTCGTTCAGATGCTATTCCACTACTCCATACTCTGTTCATCAAATCCACAGCCAACAATGGCCTACACACTGACTAGCCCTAAAGTCACCGCCCGGCACCCTCAAACCCACAGAGCACCCCGCCAGCAGCATATCACCTTGAACACCGCCTCCTCTCCCCTCTCCACCACCATTCAAACCCTCACAGCAGCCGCCAACCGCCCTCTCGCCTCCGCCCTCACCCCCTCCACAATTTCCCCCGCCCCCCTCATCTCCTTTACAAGCCCCACCCCCGTGCCCGCCCAAATCGCCGCCCGCCCCTGCAACCCCGTCTTGAACCCCTTATCCCCCTCCCCAACCGCGCTCCTGTACCTCTCCTGGATGCTCCCCAGACTCTCCCCCTCCCCAAACTCCCTGTAACTTTTGACAGCCAAGCTCCGCCCATCGTACCCCTGCGGCCAGATATTGGGCCCGCCCAGCTGATCGAACAGCGTGCTGCGCACCGTCACCTGCCCGCCGTCGCTCGCCTCGAGTACGCTGGCCTGGACCACGGGGTGGGGGGTTGCTTCGGTGGAGGCGAGGAAGCGGGTGCCCATGACGACGCCGTGGGCGCCGAGAGCGAGTGCGGCGGCGACGGCGCGGCCGTCTGCGATGCCGCCGGCCGCCAGGAGCGAGATGGAGGCGTGGCCTGCGGCGGCGAGCGCGTCGGCCGCCTCCGGGAGCAGCGAGATGATGCCCGCGCCCCTGACGAGGCCGTGGCCGCCTGCGTCGGCGCCCTGCACGCAGAGCGCGTCCGGCCGCGCCGACGAAGCAATCTCCACCGCGTCACCCACGCTGCCCGTCTGCACGCAGATCCGGCTCGAGGGGCTCGCCGACCGCATCGCCTCCGCCCAGGCGCTGTAGTCGCCAATCTGCTTTGCGGCGAAGAGCCACACCACCGCCGGACGGTGCTCGGCTACTACTTGGGCTGCGCTGGCGAGGTCGGTCAGGAAAGCGAGGAAGCCGATGCCGATGGGCAGCGTGGGTGCGGCAGCTGTATCTTTGGTTGTGGATGTGGATATGACTGGGGGGCTTTTGTCCAAGGCTTCGCGCGCGATGGCGAGCTCGCGCCGCGTCACGGCCATGTTGGACGTCGAGCCGATCATGCCCAGCCCGCCGGCGAGGGTGACGGCTGCGGCGAGAGCGCCGCCCGCACTGCCGGCCATGGGGGCGTTGAGGATGAGGGGGGTGGAGATCCAGGGGAGGGATTCTTGGAGGCTGGGCATGGTGGGTGGATGGTTCGGGGGGAAGGGGCGTTTGTGGGTGGGAAAGAAATGGGGATGGTGGAGGGGATGTTACATATATATATATATATGTCCGTGTGTGGAGAGCAGGAGTGAGCAGAGGTAAGCGGGATGCAGAAGGTACATGGGTATGTCACGGTGCCGCATGATTAGTGGCGTTTACCCAGTGGAATCGGAATTGTTTACCCAGTCCAACTCACTCCATCAGGAGGAATGCTTGAATTGCTTCAACCCGGGCTTGCACGTGTGTAATACCCTTCCCGGTATCAAACCGCCCCGCGAAGTAAGGAGATACCAACGTCCTCCTCGTGTCCCCATGGAACACCCAGAAAGAGGGCTGAGAGGATATCACAGCAGCAACGCCCACACTCCCTGTATCACCCGTGGAGTCGCTGTACAGGCCCCTTGCCAACATGCTGCAAGATGGAGCGGGACAAGGCAAGCTTCGGCTTCACTGGTTTACAAGACACAAGGAAAGAAGCCAGCCTGTCAGGTGTGCTCGCTCGCCAGAGCTTTCCGTAGCTTTGGGATCCTGCAAAAGGGCCAGCCAGGCAAGGTGCTCGGCGCTGTACACAGCACTACCCCATGCAGTACGTATTTCCTGCTGCCTGATTCCCCTCCAGGCCTGCGGCTGGAGCTGAACCAACCCAACCCCATGCGGTACATATATTCAGATGTGCATCTCATCTCACGAAACACTTGGGTCAGCTTACCTCGCCTCGCCTCACCTCACCTTGGCCAAGACACGTCGTCTCACCTTGAACCGCAACTACCGAACACCCACCCACCCGCCTCGGCAAGCCTGACCGCCAAGGTGCCAACCGAGATGTTCCTCCCCTTGCGAAGGATGTAACCTACAGAGGTATCTGCGGAAAGCAGGACGGCGGGCACGGCAAATGGGGTTGTTTTTCGGCCCTGGAAGGATCTGGGAAGCGCGTCTCGTTGTGTGTACGTACATACACACATACATACGTATCTATACAGACCAATCAAAACATATATGCAAGGTAACACTCCACCTGCCAGAAGCGCCGCGCGACTTGCAAACCCAAGGCAGCACCTCCATCGCCGTCCAGGAGGAGACAAAAGGTTAATGCGTGCGGGCAGGCGTGCGTGCGGTGGCCCTAAGAACGTCGAACGTCGGACCACAAACGTCGAAGCTCGTGCTCGTTGGCGCGCTTACCGAGTAAGCCTACACCTGACGTATCCCACGCCAACCTCAACGATCTCCAATCCTTCCCGATTTGCTAAGTATATAATCCCTTTAGAATTATATAATCCCATCAATTCCCAATAACGGTTTTGTGGTGTAGTTGGTTATCACGTTCGCCTCACATTTCCGTGTCCGCGAAAGGTCCCGAGTTCGAACCTCGGCGAAATCAAGACGATAAGTTATTCTTTTTGCCGCCCACCCTCTCATTGCCCCCCGCCTACACCATGCAAAACGGCCCTCAACTTCATGTCATTCTTTTTGCCGAGGGGGTGGCCCGGTTGTATTGGTTCGTTGCATGATCAAAGTCTCGACGTGAAGGGAGGGTCTTTGTGTGCTGCGTGCGTATTACGACTTGTAAGGTAGGCCGAGCTTTGCATCACGGATACTTACTTACTGCGAAGGAATAGCACATACAAGACAAGGCGAGACGGGGCGCTGGGGGGGTTCATTTTCGTGTGCTCGAATAGTGGAAGGTAAAGGATGAAAGGATTTTGTTGTGCACATGTGATTGTTGAAACCAACCTTAGACGGATGATGAATAAAGGTGGTACAGCAGAACTGTGCTGCGCTGCACTGCGCGCTACCACGCTACACGAGTCCAGACATGCTATGCTGTTGGGTATATAACCATGTAGACAACTGAATATCCCCCCCTTCTTCCCCCCCCC
>KZ107838.1:2012480-2101773 GCA_002116315.1 Epicoccum nigrum
GGCGGTCAAAGAGAAGCGGGAAGAGGCGGGGTTTTGCCTGGTCAAAAAATCAGAGAAAAGGGGCTGCGGGTTGGGTGTTTGTAAATTTTGCGGGCGCACCTCTATGGGACGGGTTTGTCGGGGGTCCCACACGCGAAACAAAGCCCCTGTTCTTTTTAACCACTAGATGTGGTAAAAAAGTTAGTAAAACAAAAAAGATCCCCCCCCCCCCCCCCCCCCCCCCCCCCCCCAAATCCGTGCCATGCTACCAAAACAAAGGACTCGAAGTAAGAATGGCTGGCTATGCTGGAACACCCCTCCGCCAACTGCCCCCCACTCACCCACGCTTCACCAACTGTAAACCGCCACCCTCAGGCCCAGGATACTTGAGACGCCTATCACGACGCCCGCGAGGGACTACCGGCGCCCCCCTTGTTGATCAAGCCGGAGAAAAACGACATGAGCTTGTCGTTGCTCATGGCGCTCGGGTCGGTGGCATCCGGGGTGGTGACGGTGGCGTCGGCGGAGCGACTGGCCTCGCGGTCCTGCAGGCGCTTGACCATCTCGTCGGCATTGACGTGGATGCCGCCCATGTTGAACTGCACGGGGCCGATGTGCTCCTCGACGACACCCGAGGCGTCGTCCGCGGCGGGCGTCGACGCGGCGAAGACGCTGCGCGTCGAGGGGTCCGCCTCCTTGCGCGCCGCTTTCAGCGCCGCTTCCTTGTCGTCTTCCTGCCGCAGCTGGTCGAGGACGTGGACTTGCTCCGTGAGGAAGGCTTGCGGGTCCATGCTTGTGACTTCGATGCCGTTGGCGAGGAAGGGGGCGGGTTGGGAGTAGTCTTCTGGGTTGCGGATTTCCTTTTCGTACAGGGAGGTTGCGGAGGTGGGGTCTTCGTCTTGGCTGGGGGGAGCGATGGCGTCTTGCTGCTCCGAGGGGCCTGCTTCGTCGCCGTCTGGTGGTGGGCTGCGGGCGCCGGCTTCCCCGCGAGGTGCGTCGATGTCCACGCTCCACTTTTCGCTGACTTCTTCCACGGGGAAGTGGCTTCGCAGGATTCGAATCTTGGCCCAGGAATCCCAGTTTGGCGGTACGAGCACGCGGTCCCGGTCTGTGACGTTGTGCTTGAGCTGCTCCTGTTTCAGGAGGGATTTGATGCCCAGTGTCGAGTGTATGAGTGTCTGTAGCGAGCCAGGGGCCGAGGGCATTGTGTAGATCAAGCTGCCACCGTGCTTGAGCAGGATTGTGCGCAGATACTGCAGGATGAAGTCGAACTCGGCCTCTTTCCACCCGCGCTCCTTCTCCAGGGACTCGATCTTGTCGGCGTTCTGGCACACGACGCAGATGGGCAGCCCTAGTTCCTCGTCCCACTCGCCGGGCCCCAGCGGGATCTTGACGTTTTCCATGTTTATGCTGCCGTCTCCTGCAAGGCTGCGGCCCTTTTCTTGCAGTATTGCAATGTTCTCCTGCAGGACATCTTTTGATGCATCGTCCAGGGACAAAACAAGCGACCGCAGCACCCTGATCCAGTCTCGCAACTGCCGTATCCAAAGCCAAGGGTGGTTCCAGTCCAGCAATACGACAACGAGCATGTTGGGGATAGTGCGCGGGTTCAGATAAGGCTTGATGAGGGGCGTAAACGAGGGCGAGGGGTTGGCGAGGAGGTACAACGAAAGGCGAGCGAGTGTGTCTAGCGAGGCGCGGTCAGCGATGCTCTTTTTCTTTTTTCTTTTTTTTTACAGTTCCCTTCCCTTCCCACCTTACCTTCATGGTCTGTATCAAGCACGTCCTGGTACGTATACCCCAAAGCAAACTGATTCGCGATGGGCGGCTTCTTCCCGCGGTCCTGCTGCCGCCTCCCACTGGGGCCGTCTGTCGACACGGACTCGAGGAAGTCGCGCTGTGTCTCTGGCGTTCCACCTGGCCCCCTTTGTTAGCCTTTCCTTCACCGCTGCATGTCATCTCGTAGCGCGCACCTAGAACAAGCAAGCTCTTTTCGGGCAACCTCTTCCCGCTCGAGATGCTGTCCAGCAAGGGCTTCCAGATCTCCTCCTTGTTCTCGTCTAGTATCTGGCTGCCCGGTGTGCGCGCGGGGAACCCCGAGGTTCGACGCGTGCTGGCCATTGCGTCTCCTCGTTCGCGGGGGACGTGTGTGCGCGTGCGCGTGCGGTGTGGTGTTCTATGGAGGTGAGGTGCTGGGAGGCGGACTCTATGTAGGGGAGGGGAGCAAACAAAGCAACTGCAAGGGGAGCAAGGGGAGGGAAGCTGCGATGCGCGGTCAAGATGCAATGTGGGGGTGCTGTGGGCGGTGGGCGGTGGGCGGTGGGTGTGTTTGGCAGCTGTTTGTTCGGCACCTTTTCCAGCAGGGGTCCAGCAACTTGCATGCCGCCAAGCACCGAGCTTCCTTCAAAAGTTCGCCTACCTTCATTCCGTCTCGAGTCAATTAACCCCAAAACTAAAAAATGAACTCGGTGCGCGCCATCCAGCAGCTGAACAAGCGCGAGCTCGAGGCCGGCATCTCCCCGGAGGGCTCGTGGCACACCGACTACCGCGACACGGCCTTTGTCTACATCGGCGGCCTGGCCTTCGAGCTGTCCGAGGGTGACATCATCACCATCTTCTCCCAGTATGGCGAGCCTGTGTGGGTGAAGCTGGCGCGCGACAAGGAGACGGGCAAGTCGCGCGGCTTTGCCTGGATCAAATACGAGGATCAGAGGAGCTGCGATCTGGCTGTTGATAATTTGGGCGGCGCCACTATCATGGATCGAGTTGTCAGGGTCGACCACGCGCGATACAAGCCCAGAGACGACGAGGACATGCGAGATAATACCATGGGGGATGTGGATATGGATGCCGGCAACGACTCTCTAGAAAAGCGCAGGAAGAGCGAAGAGACCGAGTCTGAGGACGACGACGACAGGCCGCTGCTCCCGGAGGAGCTGGAGCTGGAGCGCTTGACCGAGAAGCTCGACCTCGACGACCCCATGCGCGATTCCATGATCAAGCAGCAGCAGGAGAAGGTGGACGAGGCAGTCGCCAGGCTGAAGCGCAAGGCGCAGAAAGAGAAGGATAGGAAGAGGAGGCACGAGAGGCGTCACCACAGAGATGGCTTGAGGGACCGCCATCGCGACCGCGATAGGAAGAGGATTAAGGACGTTGATCATGACGACCGTCGCTCCCGGCGGCGAGACGACCGCAGCAGAAGCCGCGACAGAGCCTCCTCTTCCGAGCGCCGTCACAGACAGCCCAGGCACAGAGACGACCCGGAGGATCGGGACCGCCGCCACCGCCGCGACAAAAGCCGCGACAGGGCCCGCGACCACCGCAGGCACCGCGACAGATCCGCCAGCGCGACCGACAGAACCCCAAGGCCGAAACGCTCGCCTTCACCACGCCGCGACCGCTCCCCCAGATGACCGCTATCCCGACAACACATCCAATGCTGCAGTGCATCACGACACGATCCTCCCCAAGCCAAACGGGCGGCCCAGCCAACACATCCATACCCACGCACGCACAAACAGCGACAACGAACACCCTTCGCCCTACACACACCACACACACAGTCCATCGCCCGCCATGGCCACAGACAGGCCTGCAGTACACGCCCGGCACGCGCGGATCTGGCACACAGCGACGCCTTGAAAGGGGTGTGTAGCAGATGGGCGGTTGGGGTCGTCTGTCGACGGGAGCTTGTACAGGGGACGCTGCGGTGCGGTGCGGTGCGGTGCGGTGTGGTGTGGTGCGCCGCGCCGTTGCAACGGGCTGGCAGGCGCACGGACGGGGCAGGGACGGCCTTGCGTCTGTCTGCATTGCAAGGTCTTCGAATGCGGGCAAGCACAAGCGCAGTGGAAGCTCCCTCCCGTAGGGTCATCCACGGTCCACCCACGCGCCGCCGCCGCCGCCCACCACCTCCCCCATCCATCATCCCGCATGGCATGGTATGGCCATTGTAGATGAACGATTCACTTCCATTACTCGTGTATGTTCTGTTTACTTGTGTGATACTTTCCTTACCGAGAAGCTGGACGGTTGGGGGCTACGGGCGATGAGACCACGGGTGGGAGTAGACGGACGTTCTCAGCGGTGGGGTTCTGGGGCAGCGAGGTGCATCTCTCCACGGCCTTCCTTTCCAGGTCCCTTGGCCACGTCGTCGCGCCTGTCCCTCTCCCCTGCCGTTCCCATCCCCCCACCCCCCCGGCAGTGCACTCCCCCATCCGCCTCCTCGCGACTCTCCTCCTTCTTCCTCCTCTCCCTCTCCCTCTCCCCGCGACCCGCCCTCTCCTCCTCACTCAGCGACTCAGGATCCACCCACCGACACGTCAGCGCAAACCGCAGCTTGCCCTGATGCTCGACCGCGTGCTCAAAGTACCTCTGCACCTCCTCGCCATGCATCAGCACGACATCGCCGTGGGCGACTCTTAGCGCCAACGCGTCCGCCGCCTTCTTGCCGCCGACTAGCCCCAGCTGCTTGGGCGCCTGCCGCAGCCTGTCCGCGTACGCTGCGGGCGCCACTTTGCCCTTGAGCGCCGCCAGTTGGGGAAGAAGTTTGGCGCGCGCCGCGTACGAGAGGCTGCCAGGCAAGGGGGGCGCGTCGACGAGAACTCCTGCTTTGGACACCCCCGTGTGGTGCGCGGATTTCAGCCGCAGCCGCATCACACCCGGCGCGCCGAGGGAGAGCGTGGCGATGGTGGGGCCCAGGCCGGATTCGCCGTCGTCGTGGTAGGAGATGCGTTGGGATTCGAAGTAGCCGAGGGCGAGGAGTTCGTTGAAAGGGGGGATGTGGGTTTGGGAGGGGGAGGGGGAGGGGGAGGGAGTGTTGGGGGAGCCGTCGTTGGGAGCAGGCGGAAGCGACGAGAGGAGATACCTCGCCGCCCAGTCGAGTTGCTCGCGAGCAGCGTTGATGGCGTGGCCCGGGTCTGCGGGGAAAGGGCGTGTTTCGGCCGCCGCGACGAACTTGTACGGCATGCCGAAGTTGACGGTGAAATGCCGCGTCCACAACCCCCCCTTCAGCACGCTGCTGTCCATCCGCTGCCGCGCCAGCCCAATGTCCTCCCGCTGCAGCGCCTCGAACATGTCGTCTGCGCCCCCGGGCGCCTGCACAACCGAGGCATTGGCGATCATGTGGGTGACAAAGCCCGAGATGCCGGGGAGGGTGTACCGGTTGATACGGTACCCATGTGCAAAGGAGACGTCAACGCCCACGGATGGCGAGTGCGTGTCTCGCGACCCCGTGTACGTGTCTGAGAGCGGCCACAGCGGCTCGCGGGTTGACAGTGCGGGGATGAGCGTGTGCGGAGGCGATCTCGTCCATCCGCAGGGACACGCCCAGCCCGTCCAGGCGAGGCGAGCGGTACAGCGGCCGCAGGTTGGGCAGACCACGCCGCGCGTGAAGGCCTCTGAAGTGTCTTCGCCAGGAAGGGCGTGCGGGGATGTAGTCGCGCCGTTGGAAGTGAGCGGGTATATGTGATGGTCGTTGGGCCAAGGGGTGTGGGATTTGAGGAAGCGCGGGTCATATACCAGCGCCGCCTCGTCGGGTTCGTATGGCTTGCTGCCTTGGGAGGAGTCGGGGCCAGAGGGGAAGATGCGCCAGAAGGAGCCGCAAGTCGGGTGGAGACACATCCATCCGTTGAGGTAGATCTGCGGGAATTCACGCGCGCAGGTACCGCAAGGCTTGCTGAATGGCGGCGCAAGGTCACCAAGTCCAATCGCATCCTCCACTCCCTTCGCACGCCACCATGACTGCCTATCGACATTGAGTTTCTCAAATCGATATCGCACAATCTGCTTCCCTTCGCTCATTTCACTCCACACATGCGTGGGCTTGAAGTAGTCCAGGACGCAATACTGGTGCGGAGGCTGAGACGGCATGTGCGGATTGTCCACCCCTACGATGATGACGACCGGATTGTAATGGCTCATACAGTTTCTCAAGTTCTGGCAGGTCACCCCTTCTACTTGGTCTTTGGCGGCTCTCATCTCGCCCGACTCTTTATCTTTCGCCCGGCCGCCGCCTGCACGCGCTATGACTACGTTGCTGTCGATGTAGTCACGGGTGCCCGCGACCTTGTCGAACATGAAGCCTCGCACGAAGCCACCGTTGGAGTGGCAGGCGCCCTGGTACGCGCGAAAGTAGTGCAGCGTCTCACATAGGTCCATCCGCGTTTCTGCCCAGACTGCGGGCTGACCCAGCGGCTCTGGCTTGGGTGTCAAGTTACGGTGCGCGAAGAGCTGGGCTGCGATGTTATGCAGTTCTTGTTTGCTGAGTGCGTGGTTCCGGGGTGGCATATGAAGTGAGGCTTCATCGATGGTTGTTGCTTGCGATGCATGGGATGACACTGATGGTGAGCCTTGCCGCTTGCCAGCAGGGAAAGTAGCGACTGGAACAAGTCAACGGTGTCTCGAATAGCATGAATTTGGATACACGTACTCTCTGGGGGATTCAATGGCTGCGTAGGCTCTGTGCGCCATGACTGGTCATTGATCACAGCCTGATTCTGGACACCATCGTGCTTCGAGATCCTGGAGGAGGTCCTTAAGCGCTCCCAAGGCGAATTGTTGCTTGTTTTCAGAGTGGCTACATGTGCCTCGGCGTCATGATCGTGCTGAGAGGAGTACAAGCTCTGTGTATCTGCTAGTACTGGCTCGGGTCGAGGTTGAGCGAAAGTCTCTGGCTCTTGGAAACTGTTGGTCTCTATGGCGCTTCGACCCTGCCTTAATGTCAAAGCTTGTAAATCAAGTCGATCATCTCGTCTATGTACCTGTACCTGTGAGCCATGCGTACTAGGAGGGTCAACGCTCTTCGATCGAAAGCTATACGAGTCTGTGGATGACGTCGACGGATCCGTTTCTTGGGTGGCAGACATAGGGATTTTCACGCGAACAATGCAAGATCCTTGATCAACTGCTGCTGGCTCTCCCTTTTTCAAATTTGCACCGAGTCGGCCTGCCCCGGGTTTCTTCCTAGTCGGAGTCGTTTCTTGCTCCTGTTGCCGCTGACAGCGCTCTGGGGGACGCTGTTCACGGGCTGACCTGCACGGCGAAGACTTTGGTAGATTTTCGGTACTCAGCTTTTCTACAGTTTGAGGAGGAGTGGGCAAAGGGGTTGTTGGGACCTGCTCTTGCTCAGGCGTTCGTTCGCGCTCAGACGTGTTATGCTCAAGGTTTCCTTTCACTTCCCAGGCAGATAGCTGCGGCAATTGGTCGTCACCATCGTTCGAATCATGACATGCTTGTGCGTTAGATGTGCCATCAAGATTCTCGCTGCCAAGTGATATGGGAGCTTGGAGTAGTGGCTGAGACACTGTCCCTCTACGAGGCCTCTGGGAAGCAGCAGTCCCGAAGTTGCGTGGATCTGACCCCAGCTGTGTCAAGCTGTCCTTGCGCCTTTTCGTTGGCGAACTTGGTGCTTCATCTTGTTGTGCAGGATTGCTAAGGCCACTCGTTTGAGTACTTGGCTCTGCAGTGTGGGTCCCCTGGCTGGACATATCAGCAATGGCGGAGTCGTCCAACTGCCTCTTACGCTTTGGGGTACCCATGACGGCGTTGCCAAAGCCTGGAATGAATGATTGGAAGTTATTGTTAGTCAAGTTGATGGTAAGCCTCGAATCAGAAACTCTACTGCGCGGAATAGATTGTAGTAGAGGTTGATGACAAGGCTGAGGCAAGGGATGGATTGATCAACAGAGCGGAATTAGAGCGAGAGATAGACAGTGAATTTTCGTAAGGGCAGGATGTTAATCAGCCAAGTGAAGGAAGGAATGGTTTTTGCCAAACAAGGTTGGAGCCTCATGACTGCGCCGTACCGAAGCACCCCGCGGGGTTGTTGCGTTACACAGAACACGTTGTGGACGCCGCAACACCACCGCCATGACACCAAGCACGTTTGTATATCAACGAAATCCTTCAGAGTGACGATGGAGTGTTCCAGTCACTGGCCGAGATCGCCGTCGCGTCGCAATTCCGCGCTCATCATCGGCCACGGCCGGCAATGCTCGATTCGTGTAGCCGTCCTCGAGCTTACCGAGTCCTAGTCCCAGCCTGTACTTCAGCCTCGGCAATACCCCAGACTTGTGGGGGAATGTTACAGAAGCCAATGAAGAGAGTGTAGTACCCTGGTTGATTATGACAGCTTCCGATGCCATTAAGAACTGTGTCCGGTCACGGTCGGCCGGAGATCGCGTCTCAGTTTCTTTATAACTCCTGCTAAGTCGCGTGGTTGCGGTTGTAGCTGTGGTTGTATCAAGCAAAGCACTTTCCCGCCGACATCTACTCTACCAGGCCATAGCTCACCATGGTCTTCACATCGCCGTCATGGGTGCCACAGCTCCCTTTCTCCCCGCCCGATTCCGTCTCCATCTGCGACTTCATGCTTGAGGAGCACCATGGCCGACACCCGCTAGGTTACTCGAACAACCCCTTCACCTGTGGGTTGACAGGGAAGACGTACACATCGCTCGAAGTGCGTGAGCGCGTCGAGTATTTGGCACGTGGGCTGGGGAAGGAGCTGGGATTCCACCCGAACAAGGGCTCGGAGTGGGACAAAGTTGTTGGTGTCTTCTCTGTCAATACGCTCGACACGCTGCCGCTTGCATGGGCGACGCATCGTTTGGGAGGTGTACAAAGCCCCGCCAATGCCGCGTACAGTGCGACCGAGCTCGAGTACCAGTTGAAGAACTCTGGTGCGAAGGCGCTGTTCACCTGCGTGCCGCTGCTGGCCACGGCGAAGGAGGCTGCGAAGAAGAGCGGCATTCCGGATAGCCGCATCTACATTCTCGACCTGCCGAAAGAGTTCACAGGCGGCAAGGGTGCGCCCAGCGGCATGAAGACTGTCGATGACTTGATCCGCGAGGGTAAGGAGCTGGACCGCCTGGAAAAGCTGGACTGGAAGGAAGGCGATGGCGCAAAGAAAGCTGCCTTCCTGTGCTACTCCAGCGGTACTTCTGGACTTCCCAAGGGTGTCATGATCTCGCACAGGAACGTTATCGCCAACACCCGTACGTTGTATCCATATTCAGAGTACTTCATTACTGACATGCGCAGTGCAAATCGGCACCTTCGATAGGCCCTACCGGGACTCGATTATCAAGGACCTTCGTAACCAATCCGACTACACAGAAAACGTGCTTGGTCTTCTTCCCATGTCGCATATCTACGGGCTGGTTGTCATCTGTCACGCCTCAGTCTATCGTGGAGATGGCGTCATTGTTCTGCCCAAGTTTGACTTCCAGACTACGCTACAAGCGATCCAAGACTACAAGATTAACACCCTCTTCCTCGTCCCCCCAATCATCATCCTGATGACCAAGAACAAGCCTCTTCTCGCCAAATACGACCTGAGCTCTGTATGGTCACTATTCACAGGCGCCGCACCGCTCGGCAAAGAAACAGCTGAGGACCTGCAAGCCATCTTCCCCAGCTGGAAGATTAGACAAGGCTACGGGCTTACGGAAACATGCACAGTCGTCACATCTTCATCGCCTGATGATATCTGGTTTGGCTCATCCGGCTCCATCCTACCGGGCATCGAGTGCAAGATTGTCACGGTCGAAGGCGACGAGATTACAGGCTACGATCAGCCTGGCGAGCTGCTGGTCAAGTCCCCGGCTGTAGTGCTAGGGTACTTGAAGAACGACAAGGCCAATGCAGAAACGTTCCAGGACGGGTACATGCGCACTGGAGACGAGGCAGTGATCCGCAAGAGTCCCAATGGGCACGAGCACGTGTTCATTGTGGATCGCATCAAGGAACTGATCAAAGTCAAGGTTCGTCACTCACGCAGACATTTTATACGAAGGTTGTACTGACATGGTTTGCACAGGGTCACCAGGTCGCTCCCGCAGAGCTCGAGACCCATCTTCTCACTCACCCAGCTGTCAACGACTGCGCCGTCATCCAGATCCCTGACGACGATGCAGGGGAAGTGCCCAAGGCGTTCGTTGTCAAGTCGCCGTCTGTAGGCCTCGAGGAGAGCGACCGGATGGTAGCGCGCGACATCCAAAGGCATGTGGAGAAGACGAAGGCGCGGTACAAGTGGATCACTGGAGGTATTGAGTTCATCGATGAGATCCCCAAGTCGCCGTCTGGTAAGATTCTGAGACGCTTTTTGAGGGATAGGGAGAAGGAGAAGAGGCGGCAGGCGGGCGCCAAGTTGTAGTTTGTACCGAATTCCTGCGTTTAGCCTTTTGATTAGTGTACGAATGTATAGCGATTGTGGTTGATTTATCTGCATCATTGCCCTTCGCGGACTGTTTGAACTTCCAACTGTACTACTGTGTGAGCTCGTCAGCCCTGTGCTTATTAGGTTAGTCCAGTGACGTGCAGCGTGCAGCGGCGGGCTAGCCGCGCCCCTCCAAAAAAGTTGTCGAGCATGCGAGGGAAGTTTTGCAGCATTTCTAAGCAGCGCCACAACATAAAACCGCTACAGTCGCAGCAGACTGCACGTACCGTACCGCCTTCCCTTCTTTTTTATACCAAAATCACAGCATCGTTTACAATGTCCGCACAACAACCCCACGACGAGCCCGAGATCGATTTCCACGACGAGGATAACGTGCTTGACGCAGATGAGGCCGAGGAGATCGTCGAAGATGACGGCGACGTTCCCATGGACAGCGATGACGAGGGCGGCGACGACGATATTCAGATGGAGATCAATCTGCAAAACGACTCGGTAACGCATTTCGACGAGCACAAGGACTCGATCTTCTGCATAGCACAGCACCCCGTTCACCCCGAGATCATTGCTACAGGCGGCGGCGACGACATTGGCTACATTGTCGACATCACAGCTGTGCCCGAGACAACGCAGGCCGGCGAGCGCGAGGGCTTGAAGAGCATCTTTACGCTGGAGGGGCACAAGGACTCGATCAACGGCATTGTGTTCTCTGAACCCAAGGGCCAGTTCGTAGCCACCGCTGGCCTCGACGGGAAACTGCGCGTCTGGCAGGGCGTGCCGGACGGCAAGAAGTGGAAGTTCTTGGCCGAAGCAGGCGAAGTCGAGGAGATCAGCTGGCTCGCGGCGAACCCCTCGCCCGCCCACCCCAACGTGATCGCGCTCGGCGCCAACGATGGCTCTGTGTGGGTGTACCAGCTGTCCACCGAGAAGGGCAACGAGCTCCAGGTCCTTCAGGCCTTCTACCTGCACACCGAGTCCTGCACAGCGGGCGCGTGGACACCCGACGGTTCCCTCCTCGCCACTGTTGGCGAGGACAGCAGTCTCTATGTCTGGGACGTCTTCGGCGACGCCGCATCACAGGGCCTGATCGAGCCGTCCTCGCAGACCGTCGTCGGACTCACCGGCCACGACGAGCGCTTCCAGGTGCAAGGCGGCCTCTACAGCGTCGCCATCCCTCCCTCCGCCTCCTTCGTCGCCGTCGGCGGGCCAGAGGGCCAAATCCGCATCGTCGGCCTGCCGCGCCTCTCCTCCGAACCCGCCGCCACATCCTCCAGCGGCGCGGGCGCAAAAGCAAAGGCAGGCGGCTCGAAACAGGCGGGCTCCAAGGCGGCTTCCGCCGGCCAGGTCGGCCAGATCCTCGCCAGCCTGCAGGCGGGCTCCGACAACGTCGAGGCCTTCGCCTTCACCTCCGCACCGCTCACCCTCATGGCCGCAGGCAACGTCGATGGCTCCATCACCCTCTTCGACACCGCACACCGCTTCGCCGTGCGCCGCCGCATCGAAGACGCCCACGCCGACGACGAGAGCCCGCAGGCTGTGGTCAAGCTCGAGTTTGTCAAGAAGGAGGGGCCCGGCGGTCACATTCTCACCAGCGCCGGGTACGATGGTGTGGTCAGGAGGTGGGATGCGCGAGGTGGCACCACGGCCGCCAACAGGGGGCTGATTGGCGAGTGGAAGGGGCATCGCGGTGGGGGCGAGGGCGGTGGTATCATGGGCTTTGTGCAGGGGGGTGGTGAGGTGGTAGTCACGGCTGGTGATGACCATGTCGTGTTGGTGTTTGATGCGCCGCTGGTGTAGAGTCCGCCAGCGGTGGTGTGGAATGCTGCGAGGGCGAGGAAGGGGAGCATGGGTTTATAGATACCACGAATCAAGATATTGTCAACTTCAAGATGCTCTTCATCTGCTCCAAACCTGGATGCAAAGCAAAGCACCCAACATCCCAAGAGTCGAACTGAGAGCCTCAGAGCGTCTTTTGCTAGGGAATTGGCAGCTATAAATCGCACCGTTTCGTTATAAATGTCTCGTATGTTTTTGTAATCTTCTGCTGCTTATACATACAAGGTGTCGTTGCAGTAACATCAGCACATGCATCTCGCCGGAAAGACTTATCATGAATTGTGTATAAAGACCTGCTAAGGCTATGGCTTGCAGCGTGCTCAATGTCCAGTCGGCCTTGGCTACGCAAAAGATATCACCAAGATGGCTACTCTGTTCATTCACCATATTCAATCTTTGATGGTTCACCATTCGATCTTTCAAAAGCGCTCGCTGTCCAGTCGGTGCCGACAGAGTACCGTACCCTATCAAGCCCTACCGGCACAGTGCACACTGCATCGTGATGATTGTGTGTTTGTCCGTAACTTGCTGTGCGCCTGGCGGATGAAACTCGGGAAGAGGGGTGCTGCGTCATGGCTCGCGTCCACGACAGTGTTGTATCTACATATGTAGAAAGTACATGTACCCCGCGGCTGGGCTGATCACAGATTACATGTCAGCTCGCCGATCGCGAACATTGTTGTTCACCATCGTTCGCATCCAGCACTGATGGGCGCTGATGAGCGCTGATGTGCGGACAAGCGGACGTGGCCCTGCACGTGCTAACGGTCTTGCAGTTTCGCCATAGCCCTGCAGTCTGGCCGGTATGCATCGCCGATCAAATCAACGTCTCGCTACCACCACAGAATCTTCCATGACCAACTGCGGAAGCAGCCAGAAACAAAGGGCCGATAGTCTTCCTACTGGGCGCGGAGCTAGGTCCGAGATAGGCCTGGATCTGGAATGATGTCAGTTTCCTGCCGCAAAGGAACTTCACGCTTAACCTCGTGCAGGACAGGTTGTTGGGAAATAAGGTTGGCTAGAGTGGTGAGAACAACCTCTGCCAGCACTAGACGGTTGCGAGTAGAACCTCTCGGCCCTTACACGCTCGCGCAGGAAAAATCTCGACGTATTTCAACTCAACTTTGACAACACTCGCTGCGCAAGGCTCCGGATAAGATTTTGTGCAACTTCACTTCATCATGGGCTTGTTGGATCTCCCGCCGGAGATCATTGATTACATCCTCGACTTCGCTGGACCTAGTGGAATAGAGAGCCTGGTGCTCTCATGCAAAGCAGTGTACGAGCGTGCAGCAACGCAAATCCAGAGCCACAACTCTTTACGGCGGCGATGGAGACACGCGGGTAACCAGAGCACTGCACGGCGCGGTGACACGCTGAGCGTCTTGTACGAGATTTCGCGCGAGCCCATTATTGCAGAGTACATTGAGTCGCTCAACCTGTGGGACCGGCGGGACAACGACCTGCACAGCAGCCAGGAGGCGATGAGTAACTTCCGCAACGATGAGGAGTCATTACTTCCTATCAAGGCGCTGCTGAGAGACGCCGACTTCTTCCGCAACTCGGATTTGGAGAAGTGGTGGACGGAGATTCTCGAGGAAGACCAGACGACGGATCTGGAGAGTGTGGACAAACTCTACGCCACGGTGGCACTGCTCGCGCTGCTGCCGAATTTGAAGACCCTACAGCTGCCAGACAGGTGGCACGAAGTGCGGAGCGACGAGGCCGCTGCTGCGCTGGTGCCGGCGGTCGAGAAGCTGATATCCATTTCTAACGACAAGACGCGCAAGCGCAGGTGGCAAGCCCTGCAGTCGTTGGAAACCATCATGCCGTTTACAGAAGAAGGCTACGATGTACGAATCGGCCTGCAGTGTTTGCAGCCCTTCATGGCCCTGAACAGCATCCGTAACCTGTACGCCGTGAGCTGCGTGGCCGTCGAAGACGACTGGGGCGGAATCCCTTTCCACTGGCGGTACGCGTCCAAATCGCCCTTGACACGGCTGGAATTCGCCAGTTGCTGCATGGACGCACAGGGGCTGGACGCGCTGATCGCGCACACGCCCGCGGTGAGCATCTTCAAGTACTCGCACCAGACGAAGTGGGACGGGCTGCAGTACGACTGGAACCCGGGGGAGTTCCTGGCGACGCTGGCGAACCGACTAGGCAAGCAGATCCGCGACCTGGCCATCACGGTGGACGAGCTGCACGGCGAGATCATCAACGGGCTCTCCAGCTTCCACGCCTTCAGCAACCTCCTCCGCCTCGAAGTCGACGTCATCCCCTTCTGCGGTCCCCCGCTCGAAAGCGGCCAGCGCCTCGGCCGCGACTCGTTCATCCCCAGACACGCTGCAGCCTGGACGCACAGCGACATCCCTTGCCTCGGCGACATGCTGCCACGGAGCGTCCGCGAGGTCCACCTCAACACCGACTTCCCGCTCCCCTCCGAGCAGAGCCTGAAATCGCTGATCAAGAACATCGTCGATCGCCGCAAAGATCAACTCCGCAACCTGGACACGTGCGTCGTCAGGCAGTACCAGTCCGACACGGCGCGCGATATCGCCAACCGCCACGAGGTGGTCCTTGAGGTGTTCGACATGGATGTGGACAACCCACGGGCGAGGGCGATGATGCCCTTGTGGAAAAGGGAGTTTGACCAGAGGGTGGGCGGGATTGTGGAGGGGCGGGCGGAGTGAGGTCGAAGTGCGTTGTAGAACGGACGGGACGGGCTGGTGGGCTACTCCTGGGACCTGTATAGCGAACGAACAGATAGGAGATAGCAGGTCAGGGAGGTAGTGGGCAGCAGTAGGAGGGAACAATGGGCGCCGAAGGCGATCAGGGCCAGAGGCAATTCTCAAAGGATGGCAACAAGAGGGACAGCGCCAAGGTCTACACTCACTCGCTCCTGTATGGTAGGACAGGGCCAGGTAAACCGTACTAGTACGTAGTCTCAAGGATGCATGCAGTCCAAAGGGCGCATACGCTTTCGCAGAGACAGACTCTAAATCGTACACGCGAAGTGAGGTTGCGGGTGGTGTGGTTGGGCGGGCGTTTTGTAAAAGCACACACACACGCACGTCACATCACGGCCGTGTGTGTGCCTTTGGTGCCGGGACGGGGATCTGATCCGCCTGGCTCTCTGTTTTTAGGCAGCTGTGCAATCAGTTCTACTAGGCAGTGGGCATTCCTTCCTTCCTTCACTCGAATCTTCTTCCCGTCTTCTGGAATCAGCTTTTGTTTAATATCAGGGTGTGCGGTTGATCTTCTGTCTTCCTCTCTCCTCTCTGAGATTGTTGAAATCTTTTAAATCTTCCCTGGAACCAACCTTTTAAGATAGTTGATGGGGTGTATGTATGTTCTGTTTCCCTTTGCTGAGAAGACATGCGTCCAAAAAAAAAGAAAAAAAATACAAAAAAAGGCCTGTAAATGGCGTAAAGTCCCCTCCACCTCTCTCCCCATCTCTCTCTTTCTCTCTAGAACCCCACTTCTCAAAACCCTAAGCACACGTCCAGCATACTCCGTTCCTTCCTGCTAAAAAAAAGAAAAAGACTTGGGATAAAGAGACCCCAGCACCACGGGCACGCGCAACCATCTACCCCTTGCCGCCGCCGCGGGGGAACAGCGCCTCCACCCAGGCGGCGGTACAGCGTGCACCGCAAGCCCAGCAATCCCAGAGGGTACATCTACTTGGTGCAGAACACGCAAGCACTGTGCCCCCCCCCCCCCTCCCTTCTTAATCCCCTCCCTTCACTCTCGCTACACTAACGACCTACACATCCCTCCCCCCAGAGCCAACGAGCACGCCCTCCACCACCCCTCCTTCCCCGCTGGCAGATGTGGGGGTTGCGTGTTTTGAGGAGTGATTCCAAGAGGGGGGGGGGTTGGAGCAATGCTAGAGAGAGACGACAAAGAAGGGGGGAGGGAGACGGGGTTCTGCACGGTTAAGCAGAGCAGGAACGGGGCGGGGTGTTTGTGCCATCTGCCCGGTGCTGGAAAGACTTCAAACCTCAAGCAACTGCAATTCAAGCCCATGATGTCCCCTTGCTGTTGCCCCGGTCCCCTCCATGCCGTAGTGTACACCGCGTCAGAAAGCCTTAGCCTCTTTTCACGTACTAAAGCTTCTTGGGCCGGTGAAGACGCCGTCTATAGGTGTCCCGTATGTCAGCTCACACAAGACCACCACACCGCACCTTACCTAGCTACTACTACAATGGTGACAACACGTTAGTATGTTCCAGCCTCGCCGTCTTGTAGCGTGGTTTGTAGGGTCGTTTGAGCTTGGTCGCTGCAAAGGAGTCACCGACGGGCCGTGAGTGGTTGCTAAACGCCTAGCGCACCCCATAGTGCGGCTTTTGGGTCCCCGGGTTTTGCGTGGCTGGGGCTACCAGAGTACCTAGGGTGGATGGGGAAGCTGAGCACGCGAGGCATTTCCTGGTTTGGATGATTGTTTAGGTGGTTTGGGGGGTGGGAGTGTTGACGTCAGGGCACCGAAGGGTATGTGGTGCGTTTGGATATGTGTGCTTGGATGTTGATGAAGGTCTTGTTCGAGGGTTTTTCTTGTCTCCTGGAAACTCGTCTTCTTTTTTGGTTTCTTCGTTGATGTGGCAGAGTGAGCGATGTGGTCTCTCATCCAATACAGACAGATAGGGAGAGATGTGGAACGCGATTGGGTTGAACGTGGTGCAGCGCGGCGGCAAAAACAACAGCAACAGGTCGATGGCCATGGACGACCAAGTTCGACTGTACAGCTGAGCCATCCTCCCCCACCTCCACAGGATACAGATCCAGAACAACAACCAGGCGAGGAGGCAAGCGACGGCAAGGAGAAAGAGGAACTGAGAGAGAATAATGACAAGCACACCGTAAAACCCACAGGCCCCAACGACCCTATTGACCCCCACAACTGGCCTCTTCGCAAACGCGTACGTACCCTGCTGATCCTCAGCCTCCTCGTCTTCACCCAGGCCTGGGCGGGCGCCTGCGACTCCCTCGCCAATACGAAGGCGAGTAATTACTACCATGTCAGCCCTGTGGCGCAGAACCTGACGACGGCCATGTACCTGTTCGGCATAGGATCTGGGTGTCTCTTCGTGGGCCCCTTGTCACAGACATTCGGGCGCAATCCGGTCTACCTTGGGTTCACGGTCGCATATCTCTTTTTCATCATGGGTACGGCGCTGAGTAGGACCTTCGGGGCGCAGATTGTGTGTCGGTTCTTCGCGGGACTGGCGAGCAGTGCCGCACTAGGGATCAACGGGGGGAGCGTGGGCGATCTGTTTCGTCCTGTCGAGCGGGCGCTGTGGTTTCCGGTTATTGCTTGGGTGAACGTCGTTCGTAAGTACCTAGAGGGTAGAAATACCAGGTTAGCTGATTGCTAATGCAGCCCAGCTCCTGTCCTCGCACCCACCGTCGGCGGCTGGGTGGCGTCACGCAAGGACCTCGACTGGTGGTGGATGGACTGGATCACACTCATCATCTCCGGCTTCGCCTTTCTCATTGCCCTGCTCTTCCTGCCCGAGACCTACCTCCCCATGCTGCTGGACTACAAAGCCGCACATCTGCGCCGCCTCTCTGGCTCAGATAGCTACGTTACTGAGAACGCCGGCTCCTCCTTCCCACAACAACTCAAGCGTGTCCTGCGCACATCTGTTCGCATAACCATCGCCGAACCCGCCGTCATCTCCCTTGGTGGCTTCCTGGTCCTCCTCTACATCATTCTCTTCACCTTCCTCTCTGGCTTCGACTACGTCTTCAAGCGCCGCTACGACCTCAGCACCCTCGAAGAAGGCGCATGCTTCGCCTCCATCGCACTAGGCGCAACGGCCGTCTCGCTGTGCGCTCCCGCCTTGCACGCCTGGACGCGGCGACACGCAGACTACGACCCGCGCGCAAGCGTGCGACCTGAGTTCCGCCTGTGGCCCGCAATGTTCACCGCACCCCTCCTGCCCATCTCGCTGTTCTGGCTCGGCTGGACAGATTACGCACGAATCAGCATCTACTCCGGTCTGGCGGCGTGTTTCTGCATCGGCATTGTTCTGAACGCCATGTACGTGAGCAGCTACGAGTACATCATCGATAGCTACGGCGACAAGGCGAGCATTGCGCTGGCGAGCGTGACCATGATGCGGTACCTGGTTGCGGGCGGGATGGTCATGGCTGCGCGGCCGATGTACGACAGTATCGGGGTGCACTGGACGATGACGATTTTGGGGTGTGTGGCGGCGGTCGTGACTCCGGCGCCGTATGTGTTGTTCCGGTACGGGCAGAAGTTGAGGGATAAGAGTGGGTATGCGATTGGCGATGTTACGAAAGCGGACGTGTGAATGGTACCGGTAGTAGATAGAGAATCAATAATCCAGTTCGGCTCTCTTCAGCTCTTTTCAGCTCTTTTCATGCCGGCCTTTGCTCCCGCGCCGTTGAACAACAGGGGCAAGGGTACGTCTACAATCCACGGCAAAGCGACGGAATTGCTGCATCTGGCGTGTTGAGGAGCGAAGCCGTTGAGCCTAAAGAGACTTAAGGCTGCTCGGACTGCGTATCCCTGCTGAGCTGTGAGCACGGATGTACGAGCACCTTGCTCGCCACAACATGTCCAAACTCGCCGCGAGACACAACATGTTATCGGTGGCTTATAAAATGGTAGGTCCTGAACGGATTGAGTAGGAGTGGAGTAGTGGTGATGGAGTGATCCTAGAGGACACCAGACATAGACTAGGCTCGATTCGGCAATCATCACCCAGCAGGCAAGAGCTACTGTACTCTGACAGGGCCGAGCGAATACTGCACTTTTGAGGAATCTGATTCATGGAAATTAGAAAGAAAAAGTAGCTAGTCAAGATTGTAGCCATCTCGAACACGTTTGAAATTCACGAGCACATGCCGATTAGATCTGAAGTCGATCAAAACCATTCATACAGTGTAATCGGCGTCCGGTCGGCCTTGACAGCGTGCAGTACAGCACGTCTATCGGAATTATTCCTCCCTGCGCTACACACTCCCAAAATTATGTTTGCAAAATTTGATACTTATTCTCTAGACAGACACGAAGTTGCCAGTCCAGTATTGTCCTTGAAGCTTCGGCGACTGTACTCCCTCCGCTAGGCGAAAAGCATTCATCGACCCCCCCCCCTATACATTTACTCTAGAAAGGTGATAAGTGGCGTATGGTGCATCTGTCAAATTATTTATCCCTCTAGGATACAACCCAGCAGCAAAGACCACATCCATTCCCTCACGTACACAGCACACAGCACACGACCCAAGCCACTCAAAGCCGTTCTGCTAGCCAAAAGCACATGTAACCGAAACGAGCCAGATTTCATAGCAATGGCATTCAGTCAGTCCGTACCCAAATGAGTCATTTCCAACCCCTTTGAACAGGTCAGCCATCGATTTACTTAATCTCTCACTCTGCCTGCACCCAAGGTAGCCTGCCGAAAAGGTACTGAATACCATCCATGGAGACTAGCAAAAATGTTGGCCAAAAGAAAAGCACCCAACCGGGATCGAACCGGTGACTTCAGGATCTGCAATCCCGCACTCTACCACTGAGTTATGAGTGCTAAAACGATTGATGATGATTTTGAAATTGAGAAAATATATATTTACAATGTAAACCAAGTCATTTAAGGAGGTGGGCGTTGAGAAATATAAGAATCGAGTGGTGGGAGATGGGTGGGTCCAAGGCCTCACTTACCCCTCCAGAGCTTCTCCACCATTTACAATTGCAGGAGTGGAAGTGCGAGCGTCTCCAACCGCGAAAGCAAAGAGCGGATCTAGAAAAGCAATGTGCGACTCACCATATCCTCGGAACAGGCCAGCTGTACAGCGCAGCATCTTCGTCGCAGCCGCCCGCCCACCAGCGTTCCTCAGGAAGAATACAGCAAAAGAAGGAAAAGTGATCCATAAACCGCAGCCGAGAGACACCGCAGCCATCGCGGATACAATCCATACTCCACGGAATCTGCCAATGAGATTTGAAGGACGCTGATTACCTGGCACTCCTATGCTCGGCGTCCACGCCTCCGAAACCGACGCGCAGTGGAGATGGGAGTGCGAGTGTTGTAGCTTTGTATTGCGTTCGCGGGACGACTCGCCTAGGATGCCAATCTACGACTTGCGATGTTGTCTCAAAGCAGAGCGGTTGCACGGCACGTCGTCACGACCTAATGTCCACCGAGATCTCTTGGAACAATACTATACACAACAACGCTGGGCGCTGAGAGCCCGAAGGTCGCGTCTTGGAATGCGGACAGGCACAAGCGTAGTGGAAACTCCCTCCCGTACCTGAAACTCGGGGTTAGTATACCCGGGTACTATAGATAACTTTTAGAGTCACTTAGGGGGGGTACTATACGTGAGGGGGTACTATGACCCTGAGTTTCCTGTAGTCCCTCCCTCCTCCCTCCTCCCTCCCTCCTCCCTCCCCGTCCCTGCTGTAGGGTCTTCGACGGCCCACCCACCCCCCGCCGCCGCTCACCATCCCCATCTACAACCACCCAACCCACCTACCCCAAAAACCCCGCCACAAACCTCGCCACTTCCTCCGGCCTCTCCACCATAGGCAAATGCCCCGCCCCCTCCACAACCTTGAGTTCCACCCCACCCCCCAACTTCTCCGCCATATTCTCCCTCATAGTCTTGGGCAGTACCCCATCCCCCGCGCCCACCAGAAAAGCCCCCTTACCCTGATAACTCGCCATCCCCCCGCGGATATCGTACTCGTGCAGCGCGCGCACGCTGTCCCTGAACCCGGGCAGCGAATTCGTCTTGACAAGGTGCTTGACCCTCTCCAGCTTGGGCCTCAACGCCTCATCCTCATAGCTCTCCTTGACAAACCACCGCCGGGTTGTGATCTCGGCGAGTTCCTCGCCGACCAGCATCTCGCCTGAGGAAGCGGTGCAGCCTTCTTTCTCCGCCATGGCGACGCGCTCGTTCCACGCTTTGGCGTTGGACGCGGGCGCGAAGGCGTTGGTGTCGCAGCCGATGAAGGAAGTGATGCGCTGCGGGTGCTTGAGCGCGACGTTGAGGGCAGTCGCGCCGCCGAGGCTGACGCCGACTACGCTGGCGGTTTTGGCGCGCAGGGCGTCCAGCAGCGTGATGATGTCGTCGGCCAGGATGTCGACGGTGATGGGGCTGAGGGTGTTTTTGGGGAGCGCCGTGCGCCCGCGCGTGTTGTAGCGCAGGACGCGGTGGTGCGGGGCCAGGGCCAGGAAGTGGGTGATGAAGTCGTCCCAGATGGTGTAATCGACGAGGATGCTGTTGCTCAGGACGAGCAGCGGGGCTTGTGGGTCGGCGCTGCCTTCGAGGCGGTAGTCGAGGTGCACGCCGTCTGGGGTGGTGATCTTGCTCTCGATGACGGGCCGCTTGGAGGGCGTGGTGTGCGCGGGGTACGTCTTGAACAGGCCGTACTGGCTCTCCGCAGGGACCGTGTCAGGCGAGCTGAGAGAGGCGAGATCGCGCTGGGCGGCGCCGAAGGTGTAGTACAGCTCGTAGACGCGGCGCTTGCGGTCCTTGACGACGTCGGCGTAGATCTTGTCGCACCACTTGGTCGTCGTCGCGGCCACAAATTCCTCCCCGCCCAGCCCGTTCTGCGGCGCGTACTCGTGCAGCGCCAGGAACTCCCTCTGCAGGCTCGGGTTCGCCTGCACGTCGAGATAGCTCGTGACGAAGCGCCTGGTGCGGCGCCATCCGGGCACCTTTTGCAGCAGCGGCACATGCTCCTCCTCGTACCACTTCTGAAGCTCCTCCTCCTTACCCTCGCCCTCCTGCAGCACAAAGCTGACCGCGACCATGACGTTCTTCTCGCCCTCGCTCTCCACCTTCTGCAGGTCCTTGAAGTCGCTGCTGGACCACTCGCCGAGCAAATCGTACGACCTGCGGTCCACGAAGATCTGCTTCATCGTGTCGCGCTCGCGCTGCGTCTGCACCGGCGCGCTGCGCAGCTTCTGGTACTCCTCGCGGGTGAGCCACTCCAGCTCGTCCAAGTCGTAGATGGCCATCCATTCCGGCTTCTCCTTGGAGCCCTGCTGCTCCAGGTCGGTGGCGCGGTAGCGGAAGCCGTTGTTGCAGAAGGGCAGGCGCAGGCGGTTGGGGCCGTGTTCATTCTGGTACCTGGGCGAAGAGTGCGTGAGCGAGGGTTTAAAAACATTGATATAGTGTCTTGAAGACGACAGAATCCGCCTGCAATACGACGTGTCAACTTACCAGTCGTGGAACTGCGCGTCTGCAAGCCCTTCCTTCGGCTGCATGGTCACGTACAAGATGCCGGGGGTGGATTTGGACGCCATTGCGAGGGCCAATTGAGAGATTAATCACGGGCAGTTCAGGTGTTTTGCAAGCAACACAGTGTCAGATCTCAGCCAGCGTCCGAAATGGTTCCAATGGAAAGAGATGTACAGTTGCAACCCATTGCAGCGAGCAGGTGGTCGTGACGCTGGAAGAACGCTTGCTGGACCCCGATGACATCTGCCGGCAGCCGCTAACGCACGAGAGCTCCAGGATCAGTGCCCCTCCATGCGGCCTCGGGGGCCCGAGTTTACCCCTCCTTGTTCCGATCGGAAATGTAATGTTATGCCTAAACGTTATGCCTAGCGCGGATTGTGGGGATCGACGGTAATGCCTCTGACATGTCTTCACACTTGGTTGACAAGCATGCAGGAAGCGAGCTTGGGCGGCACAGAGGGTGGTAGTGATATGAGCGGAGTGATGGAGGTTCCACCGACTCTTCCAGCAACATGGATGCATTTGTCTCATCTCTATGATATCCCAACGCAAGCAGAACCAAGCTCAGCGTGACCTTACGGCGCAGCACTATTCAATATCCACTCAATCGTACCAAATGGCGTTCATGCCAAATCCTGGCTCAGGATTCTCCAACCTGGCAACCCGCGCCAGAAATTCGTCCTGCCAGCGGTAAATCTCAATGCCGCCCTTCTCGTCATCCGTCAGCGCGAGCCACTCGTCGCTCCACGGGCACGGCGACACGGCATTCGAGTGCCCGCCTGAGGTTGGCGTCGGGTTCAGGAACAGCTGGCGCTCAATGGCACCAGACGGGGCGATCTTGAAGGCCGCGATGTAGCCGGTCAGGTCGAACGAGTTGGAGCGCGAGGTCGCGAAGAGGTAAGATGCGGACTTGTTGAGGAACACAACATCAGAGCGGTACATGGTGTCTGGGTTGGGGATACCTGGGAGAGTTAGCCGGGCGGTGCTGTTGTTCGCTGTGTGGAACTCACCAGGGGGAATCAGAGGGAATGTCTTGTGCGTGTAGACGGGCAGCTTGGTCTGCGGGTCTATCACGTACTCGCACAGGCGGTTTCCGCCCTCCATCAGTGCGTACAGGTACTGCCCACTTGGGTGCATCTCAACCCAGCGAGGATGGTCCTTTGGCTGTGTCGCCTCGGTGTAGCCCACCGTCTCCATGCGCCCAGCATCGTCCATCTTCTTATGGCACCAGATGCGGTTCGCCCACATGTCGGCGCTGTACAGGTATGTCTCGCTCGGGTCGAAGACCATGCCGTGGATGGCTGTCTTCTCGCAGTACTCGAAGTCCTGAATGTTCTCCTTCATGGCGCCAGACTCGTCGACAGAGAAGATGTTGCCGAAGCCGGCATGGTCGTAGAAGGGGTTGCAGTAGACGGCATACGGGGCCTTCTTCGCGGGGAGATTGAAGATGGCGCGTGTCCTGGTGTCGGCGTCGTTCGCTTTGGCTGGGGGGTGTGAGCTAGAGACATGTGATGGACGGTGACAGACTCACGATGACCACCCAGTGGATAGCTGCCCGTCTGCACAATCTGGTCAGGCGCATCGACGCGGAACGAGGTCCATCTCTTCATAGACGAGCCGTAGATGTTTTTTCGTTGATGCTGCAGCCCTCATCAGCCATTGAGCCCCAGCACTGCTTCAGGATCCGGGCATACGTCGAAAGACATCCAGCTGATCGGCTCATCGTGAGGAATCTCCGTCTTCTTGACCAGCTCCAGCTTCAGCGTCTCCGTATCGAAGGAGACTGTGATGATGACGCCGGGCTTCACCCACGTGCCGCACATCAAGTGGTGTTTCGTCATTCTCGCGGTCGAAGTGTGAAATCTCGAGATGCAAGTCGCGCGCCCACGTCTGCCTGCAATTGATCGTGCTAGAGACAGCATCTCCCATCCTCACAAAAATCGCGAGCCACGCGCATCTCGGTTTGCGACGCCAAACATCCCGGAGCATGCAACCGCGGGGTCTAGTGGATGGATAAGAGCTGGATGAGATTTCTTCCGCAACGGCGGCCTTCCCATTGGTTGAGTCGCAACGCGGGGCATTCTGACGGACGGCACTGCGCAGCTGTGCGCCATCTTTCTCGCGCCAAAGCTCCACGAGCCGACGGCGCTGCCGCAGCCTTGGAGAATTGGGAGCTGTCGCATGATTCCCCGGCTAGAGGCACGGCGATTGACAATGGTACTAGTCTGGTTGGCCTGGGATGCTCATATAAGAGGGGCGCCCCGAGGAGTGCGAGGCATACTTGCAGACATTCCCACAGACAGAGCTTGAGACTTGAACTTTGTATACATATCTGTTTCAATCACAACACAATGGCATCTGCACCCACATACCAGGATGGCGAGAATGCTAAGCACCGCTTCGACCCCAACTTCACCGATGCTGTCATCAACGCCATGGGCCCCAAGGTCGACGACAGGACACGCTTTGTCATGAGCAGCCTAATCCGCCACCTCCACGACTTCATCCGCGAGGTTGAGCTCACCAACGAAGAGTGGTTCGACGGTGTTCGCTTTGTCAACTCCATTGGCAAGACCACCACATCTTCGAGAAACGAGGCCCACCGCATCTCCGATGTTCTGGGTGTAGAATCGTAAGTTCTACCCACTGACGTTCTGCTGCTTGCGGAACACTAACAGTTCTTAGGCTGGTCGACGAGATCGCCCACAAGCACATCAACGAGTCTGGCGAGACACCCACATCGAGCACCATCCTCGGCCCTTTCTGGTCGCCCCACTCCCCCTTCCGCGAGAACGGCGACTCCATCATCACCGACCCCCACCCCAAGGGCGAGGTCACCCTCATGCACGGTGTCGTGCGTGACCTGGACACCAAGAAGGGCATCCCCGGCGCTGTCATCGACATCTGGCAGGCCAGTGCGAACGGCAAGTACGACTTCCAGGACCAGGAGAACCAGAAGCCGAACAACCTGCGCGGCAAGTTCACCACCAACGAGAACGGCGAGTACTGGTACTACTGCTACAAGCCCACCGCGTACTCGCTGCCCATGGACGGCGCCGCCGGCCAGCTCTTCAGGACGCTCGACCGCCACCCCTTCCGCCCTGCCCACATCCACTTGATGGTCTCCGCCGAGGGCTTCAAGCCGCTCATCACCCAGCTGTACCCCCGCGACGACCAGTGGGTGCAGAACGACACCGTCTTCGCCGTCAAGGACGACCTGCTGCTCGACTTTGAGCCCAGCAAGGACGACAAGGCCAAGCACGACCTCACCTACAACATCACACTGGCGCCGACCTACCAGAAGACGGGTCGTCTCGACGGCATCCCCCGTCTGCCCAATGTCTTCGATGAGTCGAGCAGGTTGTAGATAGCATGATTGCATTGTAAATAGCTGCATTGGCGTTTGGGCTTGGGATTGTACCGTAAATAGCGGACATGAGCGTTTTAACAGTGAATGAACAAAAGTACTTCAACAGTCAAAACTCACAGCCTCGAATTCTGACGTGACTCAACAACTCCCCATCTAAGAGCTGGAAAAACATTTCCCAGATGCCGACATCGCTTCCCAGTCAGAAGCATATATACCTCTCCCCCCCTCCCGCTCTCCTCATGTCTCGTTTCCCACTCCGACCTTTCCTCACCCGCCTTGCCCACCGGTCCCTCTCCACAACACCCACCCTCACCATGCGCGTCCCCTACGCCCCCAAAGAAGCGCCCACGGAGGAAGCCCGCCCAGTCTACGAGCGCATCGCCGCGCGCCGGCACCCGCGCCCGCTCATCCCGCTCGACCTCACGCTCCTGCACAACCCGGCCGTCGCGGACGGCTGGAACTCGTTCATCGGCGCGATCCGCACCAAGACGAGCGTCCCGGATGCGCTCAAGGAACTCGCCATCGCGCGCATCGCGGCGCTCAACGGCGCGGTGCACGAGTGGGACGTCCACGCCGCGCTGGCGGTCAAGGCCGGCGTCAGCAACGACGTCATGGAGGTGGTTTTCTCGCTGCCGTTTGTGGGCCGCGGGGAGGAGAAGATGGAGAGTGAGGAGCTGGGGAAGTTGAGTGGGGAGGAGAGGGCCGTGCTGGAGTATACGGATCAGATGACTGTCGGGGTGCGGGTGGATGATGGGGTTGGCGAGAAGTTGAGGGAGGTGCTGGGGGATACGCAGACGGTGGAGTTGACGGCGACGGTGGCGGCGTATAACTGCGTGAGCAGGTTCTTGGTCGCGTTGGATGTGGGCGAGTGCAATGGGAGGGCGATGAAGAAGGTGGAGGAGCTGGGCCAGGGGCATTGAGGTGGTGGCAATGCATTTTCTCGCGTTGCTGAATACTTGGGTGGGTGGAGGTCTTCTAATCGCTCGTTTCCAGCGTGCCATGTTTATCAGGCCGAATTTATTCTTTACTTACAGTCTATCTGGAGGTGGTTTGGCTGTTTCTTCGAGAGCGGAACACGCCCGTTCGTACCTGTGAAGCAATCAACTTATCACGAGCATCATTGGCGTAATAGCTCTGAGGCCACACAGGTACAGACTAGGGACTTTCTGGTACGATGGAAATTTTAGTTGATCAACAGCTTTTTCTTCCTGTACTGCCCACTTCTGGCAGCGTCATTGGCAGCGTCATTGGCAGCGGCGCATATCCGCCTTCCCCATCCGTGCTTGGTGCTTCCCCACAAACCCATCCCATCGCCCTCGGCTGAGCGCTTGAGCTTGAGCTTGAGCCGCCATTCTCCGCGCATCACGCCCAGCTCGCACCACACGTGCAATTTCTCAATCTCGCCCCGTACGCTCTGCTCTCCTGTCCTCTACAAACACACAACACTCACAATGGCAGCCCTAGCACCCCGCCTGCTCGCGCGCTCCCTCCGGCACGCCCCGCGCGTAGCACCGCTCTCCGCCATCCGCCACGCCTCGACCAAACACCCCGCCGGCTTCGCGCCGCCCTCGCAGGCCGACCTCGACGAGCTGCGCGAGAGCGTGCAGGAGTTTGCGCGCCGCGAGATCCCCGAGGAGGTAGCCGCGCGGACCGACCGCGAGAATGCGTTCCCCAACGACATGTGGCAGAAGTTCGGCGAGGCTGGGTTCCTCGGCATCACGGCGAGCGAGGAGTACGGCGGCCTGGCCATGGGCTACCAGGCGCACTGCGTCGTCATGGAGGAGCTGAGCAGGGCGAGTGGTAGCATTGGGTTGAGCTATGCCGCGCACAGCCAGCTGTGCGTCAACCAGCTGATGCTGAACGGGAACGAGGCGCAGAAGAAGAAGTACCTGCCTGGGCTGATCTCCGGGGAGAGGATTGGCGGGCTGGCCATGAGCGAGCACTCGGCGGGGAGCGATGTTGTGTCTATGAAGACGACGGCGAAGGAGGTCGATGGCGGGTACTTGCTCAACGGGACCAAGATGTGGATCACAAACGTATGCACCTCTACCTCTACTACGCCTCGAGCACTCCACTAATCATCCCCCAGGGCCCGGACGCGCACACCATCGTCGTCTACGCCAAAACCTCGCCCTCGGCCGCCTCCAAAGGCATCACCGCCTTCATCGTCGACACCACCACCAAAGGCTTCTCCGTGGCCAACAAGCTCGACAAGCTGGGCATGCGCGGCTCCAACACGGGCGAGCTCGTCTTCGACGACGTCTTCGTCCCCGCGGAGAACGTGCTGGGCCAGGTCGACCGCGGCGTGCGCGTGCTGATGGAGGGCCTCGACCTGGAGCGCCTGGTCCTCTCCGCCGGACCGCTGGGCCTCATGCAAGCCAGCCTCGACGCCGCGCTGCCCTACACCCACCAACGCAAGCAGTTCGGCGCCCCCATCGCCCACAACCAGCTCGTCCAGGCCAAGCTGGCCGACATGTACACAAAGTACCGCGCCTCGGCGGCCTTCACATACACCGTGGCTAGGGCCGTCGATCAGAGCCACGCCGACCCTCAGATTAAGACCCAGGACTGCGCCGGCGCTATACTTTACGCGGCTGAGAGGGCCAGCGAGGTCGCCGCTGATGCCGTCCAGCTCATGGGCGGCATGGGCTACATGAACGAGGTCCCCGTCGGCCGCATCCTGAGGGACGCCAAGCTGTACGAGATCGGCGCGGGGACGAGCGAGGTGAGGAGGATGGTCATTGGGCGCGCGTTCAACAGGGAATACAAGCAGGAGATTTGATCAGGGAAGGTGGTATTACTAGCAAGCTGTTATTACTGGCAAGCTGTGTATATGTAGTAACTGCTAGCCATCCCCAAGATATGATGTCGGGTGTTAGCGATGCAGTGAGAATGGGAAGCGTTTCACAGCATAGCGGATTAAAATAATAGACAGGTATATGTAGAGAGGGATGATGTGCGCTGACTGCGTGTATTCTTTCCTAGCTTTTGTTGAATACAGCTTTCGCTTCCGACACGCCATCTCCATGCGTGTGTCTTATGGAGATACAAACACTGGACACCTCATTCCACGCTGCTAACCAAGACCCCAACCCGCAGTCTGATAACCGTAGCCCCAATCCAACAAGGCCACCGCACCCAACCACCCATCCCTTCAAACCTCCCCCATCGCCTCCAGCGCCGCCCTCACCTCCCTCACCAACCCCCCATCCTCCTGCAACGCCCTCAGCCTCCCCCCCCAGAACGCCCACCGCTCCAAACTCATCTCCTCCCCCTCCCCCCTCCACAAGTCTCTTTCCCTCTTAGCCCTCAACCCCCAACTCCGCTCCCCGCTCTCCGCGCCCCGCTTGAACAAGCCCGCACACAGCACCACCCACGCCGCCGCCGCGGGGACTTCAAACGCAGGCACCGCATCGCTCCGCTCCAGCGCGTCCGCAACAGCCTCGTACCCGCACCCCAGCGTCAACCCGCCCAGTCCCGCCCTCACCAACCTGGCCTCCACTTCCGCGCGGCGTATGTGCGTGGCGAGCAGCTCCTCGCGCCGCGGCCCCGCGCTGCCGGAGACGAAGCCCCGCCACGCCCAGCTGGGGTACGCGTCTGCCCACAGGTTGCCGAACTGGGGCAAGCCTTTCCAGAAGCGCGGGGCGGCGGCACCGGCGTTGGCGGAGGAGGAAGAAGACGACGACGTGCCAGGGGGAGGGGACGAGCCAGGCGGGTCGTCCAGGTCCTCGATCGCGGCCATGAGCTCGACGAGCGCGTCCACCGCGCTATAAGGAGCGTCGGCGAGGGCGTCCTGCAACAAGCCCCAGAGATGGTGCAGGTGGTCTTCTGGGTCGGGTTGGGAGGCGATGAAGGATGTCATTGCGCGCGCGGCTTCGGCGGGCGTGGGGCTGGGGTTGGGGAGGGAGTTGGAGGGGGAGGGAGATGGGGATATGTAGGGTGAGAGGTAGTCTTGCAGAGCGGTGGCTTCGTCGGGGTGGCATCCGCCTTCGTTGTCCTCGACGTCGCCGTTGGGGGCGATGCGCGCTTCGAACCAGGAAGGGAGGGTCATATCTGTGGGGAGGAAGTCTGCCATGATGGGTGCTGTATGCTGGGTCGGAGGATGGTAGGGGGAATCTGTTGAGACGGGATGTGGTTGTTGTTCTGTGGCGTTTAGCATCCTTATATCAGAGTTTATGTCTAGGCTGCACCTTGGTCACGCCCGCACGCCTGATTTTTCTGTGGGACACTGCATCGTCATTTCGTCTGCGAGTGGTCTTGCACAATCTTGCTCCCCTCTATGATACGCGTCTCTGTTCCCACCATAATACGCATATTCTTAACATCGAAAAGATACTCCTCATCCTTCTTCACCACATCCTCATAGTACGGATCCTCATAGGCTTCCTTGAAGTCCTCCAAGCTCTTGACGTAGAAGTCCGCCACGCCGTCGTAAGATAGTGTGGGTATCGAGAAGTTCTGTGTTATGTAATCTCCGTGGGAGGCTGGGGTGTGGTACTGGAACGCATCAGTGAGTGCGACGGTGGGGCTGGGGGGTGGCAGTACCTGGGTGTATCTGATGATGCCGTGCTTTTGCAGCCAGGAGGAGACCAGAGGGCCGTGTTTTTCAGTCCAGTGGGCGTGGAACTCCTCTTCGGAGAGGGAGGGGTTGCGGTTCGCGAAGACGGAGATGCGGATCAGACCTTCTGTCGACATGGCTGCTTCACCTATGCCGTGCAGTTCTTGTCAGAAACACAGTCGGGATGCTGATAGACCGGCTGGGCCAGGTAATAAGCATGTCAGATGCAGTGAATATATCGCCTGTGGTTTGATGACATCATGACTTGTTGTGCATCCTACTCTTGCTTGCACTTGCTGTACAGTGTATGTTCCCTGAGATTTGCTCACCGCTCGCTCTCCAAGGCAAGTCCAGACTGATATCAGCAAAACCACCCCCCATCCACCGGCAACGCAACCCCCGTGATAAACGAGCTAGCATCCGAGATCAGAAACTCCACCGTCGCCGGGATCTCCTTCTGGTCCGCCGTGCGCCCCAGCGGCAAGAACCCATAATCGACCTCTCTCCCCAGCAGCTCGTAGCAATTCCTCAACATGGGCGTGTCAACGGGACCCCTATACAATCATTAGCCATAGTCCCAACCCCCACTGCTCCGACTCGGGATACACGTACGGGCAAAAGCAATTGCACCGAATCTTCCTCGGCCCCAGCTCCTTGGCCGCAACCCGCGTCATCCCCACGACCGCGTGCTTGCTGCTCGCGTAGGCGAGGTTGTTGGGTGCGCCAATGAGCCCGAGGATGCTTGATGCGTTGACTATCGCGCCCCCCTCGTTCATGTGCGGGACCTGTGCTCGGAGGCAATTGCGCAGCCCGAGCACGTTGACGCCGTAGATGAAGTCCCAGTCGTCGTCGTCGACGTTTTCGATTGGGACGACGTTGCTCTGCTTGCCTATCACGCCGGCGAGGTTAGCGCAGCCGTCTAGCTTGCCGTAGGCGTTCACGGTCTGGGTGATCCAGGAGTCGACTTGGGCGCGCTGGGAGACGTCGACGGTTGTGATCATGACCTGGGTTGAGGGGTGTGAGGTTTTGAGTTCGGAGTGGAGTTCTTCCAGGCGAGCGGTTTGGACGTCTGCGAGCGAGAGTTTGGCGCCTTTGGAGGCGAATAGGCGGGCGGTTTCGAGGCCTATGCCTGAGGCGGCGCCTGTGATCACAATGACCTTGTCTTTAAGGGACATGTTGGGTGGAAATGCTGGAATAGAGAAGCAAGCGTTGACGGCGGGCGACGACTTTAGTACCTACCCTACCGGCCCGTCGCGTTATCCACCTACCGTTCGAAGCGCGCCACCCGCATATTCATCTGTCAGGAGCAGAGTCATGTTGTGCCCACTTGGCTGCGGTGGATATAAGGCCTCCATCGAAGAACCACTTGGAGGTTTGGACGCCGCATACGTGGATCTGCGGAAGTAGATATCCAGATCCCGCCCCACATCGGTCCTACATAAGACTGAGGTCCTTTTTCAAGGTAACATGATAAGCAGAGCGCGGCGACCATGTGTGGAAGCCATGCGTAAGTGTTGTAAGCTACTGTGGTTTTAGTGTCACGACTGGGGTGGATGGTCGTCGAAGATGATGAATCCTGGAGGAAGTCGCGCCGCGGACCACCTGCCGCGTGGTATAGACGAGTGTCACAACGGCCCATATAGCAGACACTACTTCCAGCAACGGCACATTGACGCACCAAGATTCAACCTGCAGACATGCACCAACATCGAATCACCACCCAAGCGACTCCCCCAAACACTTAAGCGCAACGACCTCCAACCGCTTTAATACAGGGATACGCAGTCGCCCTGCTGGCTTGAACCCTCCCGAGTCCCTAGCCCCAACGGCTTCTCCCCAACACTCCCCAATGCAGCAACTTTCTCGCTTTTCCGTGGATTATAGACGGAACCTTGCCCCTGTCGCGCCGTTGTCATAAAAACATCCGTCCATTTATTTGACCCGCTATACTGTAAAACGCTTCCTATCCTTGCTGCATCGCTAACACCTAACATTATCCCTCTGCTGTAGAATCTTAGGGATGGCTAGCAGTTACTACATATACACGCATGGAGATAGCGTGTTAGGGGAGGGGGAGGGAAGTTGTATTCAGCAAAAGCTAGGAAAGAACACACGCAGTCAGCGCACATATTCCCTCTCTACATCCATCTCACTATCGTCTTCCTGAAATCCCAACCCCTATCCGCCCACATTGTATCCCACTTCCCCCAAACCGATATCTCATCACAGTTCATGAAGTCGTAAACCCGTCCTTCCTCAGCTAACCGCGCCCACGCCGACCACCCCTACCATGCAGCCTCCCCGTCTCCGTTGCGAGATGCTTCCGATCAAGCGCACAAACGGCTGCAGGCTGCGAGGGAGCCGCGTCGGCCGTCCCCGGCGGCGGTGCAGCATAGCTCTACGGTGCTGGTGCCATCGAGGACGCTGCAGATGTGCCATCGGGCTGTGAGGGATGCTTCAGCAGCTCCTCCGCCATCCGATGCACATGGCTATAATCGTAGCCGTCCAAGCCCAGACTCCACGCCATCACGCCGCCGAGCTTGTACTTGGCGAAGACGTCCTTGAACTTGCGGGTGATCAGCTCGGGCGTGTCCCATGTCCAGAACAGCTTGTTGGTGTCGTCGAAGTAGTACTGGCCGCCGGCGTGGTTGTCGGCAACGCCGTGGGCTGCTGCTTGCTGCCACGAGCCCGCGATGTCTTTGCCGGTGCAGCCCTCCCCCCAGGCGTGCCAACACGCGCCAGAGCAGAACTCCATGCTGTTTCCGCAGGAACCGTATTGGCTGCAGCAGTTGCCTTTTGGGCACTTTGTTCCATGTTCAGGGCCGCATGAGCCATCTTTGCTCTCGGGCAAAGTCTTGATATCGAAAACTTCCATGTTCGCCTTCTCAAAGGTCCAGGTGCCACCCTTCATCGTGTCTTGGCCCGCAGCGTCCTCGCCAGGGACAAGGGCGCATTTTAGAGGAGAGGTAGGGGAGCAGCTGTTTTCGGTGGTGAAATACTTTGCATAGTAAGCGAAGCCTAGATTGAGCTTCTCTGGCGGTGCGCCGATGGCGAGGTAGTTCTTGATTGTGTCTTCCGAGCCGACAACAGAGGTGTGGTGCCCTGTCATTGTGTCACGGCGGTTGACCAGGTCATAGGACATGACGTTGATAAAATCGACCTGGGGCCAGATCTTTGGACCCGTTTCTGACGTGAAGGCCATCATATCCTCTGATCTTGTTAGTCTGGACAACAAGGACTGTGTAATCGAGCGTACCTTTCTTGCCAGGCACGGCAATTGAGAGAAGCTTGTCGTGACCAATTGCCGTGCGGATCGCCTCGAGAACCTTGGGATATGCTTCGATCTGGTACTTTTTGACATCGTTTGTGGTCTGCTTGTAGTCTGCGCCGTTACCGCCAGGGTACTCCCAGTCGATATCTACACATGGTTAGCGAGATACCAGTATTGAATGATTCTTACTTACCCACACCATCGGCGTCATTATTTGTGACCATGGTGCTCACATTCTTCGCGAACTGCTGAATAGTGGCATCATCTTTCGAGACTGTCATGAACCCAATGTCGTCGCCCCATCCACCGACAGCTAATCTCGTCAGACTCTAGTAACATCTCTCGAGAATTGACACGAACCAATCATGACTTTCGCGCTTGGATACTCCTTGCGAATAGTCGATACAGACGACACGTTGAGAGGTTTGTAGGCTGCGGTGTCGTTCGCGGGGGCTGGTTACGTTAGCATTCGCTTACGTTGCAAGACGAGAAGACCTACCAAAGGCCAGAATGACATGATCGATGCCAGCTCGATCTTTAGGATCGGTGGGTCGTGTGGGATGCCATCTGCAGATGTCAGTTGGTAGTTCAGATTGTGTTTGAGTTATCTGTACTTACTGATCATAGTACATCACAAAGCGGGCACTTGCCGCAGAGAGCAGTGCGGACAACACAAGTGATGACTTGAAGCGCATGATGTGATACTTCCAGCGATGCTGACCGTCTGACAGGTGTGCGTGCTTGAGGAGCTAGGGCTTTCTGACCAGAGAAGCTTGTGTGGTGAAAGAAGGTAAGTGGCTGACCAGCGGTACTTATAGGGTGGGCGGCAAGCTTTCTCAGTGAATGTGTCTTTATGTGTACCCGAGCGTGACGTTCCTCCAGTGAAGGTGAAGGTGAAGAGGGCTTCATGCAGACTTGCGCGTGACGTTTTCCCAGTGAAAGAGAAGATGTCTTCATATGGACATGAGTGACGTTTCCCCGGTGAAGAGCTACAAGCCATCGGGTGCATTGCTTTCCCCACAAGTCAAGGTTACAGAGCAACACAAGAGGCCTGGCCAGAACAGGAACTGGCAGGGATTGTCCAGAATAGTTGCGACGAGCGCCTCGATGAAGCTGATTGCTGTCACCACTCTGGTCGACTTCAAGCTGATCTAGGTACTTTGAACCTCCGCATCTTGGGTGAAACAGCATCAAATGATATTTCAACTGTTGACAGCTGTCATCTGCGCGTGTGGATGAAGCTGGTAGGGCTGCTGTAGATTTCTTTAGGGCTGCCGTGGCTTGGAATGCGACACTCCCAAATGGGCAGCCTGGTGGCGACCTCAAGTACTTAGAGAAGCGACATCCTGGTCATCGGTGTTTCTGAGAGACTGACCAGGACCTTGGATGACCTCGTACAGCGTGAGAGAGGTTGAATCGAGCCTCTTGCCGACAGCAAACAACGGTGCTGTGCCATCATCACCCACGACGATCGCCCGACACAGATACATGTGTAGTACAAGAGCGGGTCGATATCATGATCCTGGATGTTGGATACGCAAGTCGAAAGCTTCTTTGGTGGGTTGATGGCTTGCAAAGGGATAAAATCCCTGCCCGGTGCAGCACGCGGATCGGAGGGAAGCCGAGCTCAAATCAAACGTTGCATCCACGCATGCAAACACAGATGTGCACCGTATCCCTAGGTCGTACAACGCGATGGTCGTTTGTAACGGACGCCACGGCTGCAATTGGCAGATATAGTCTGTGCACTTGAACGTGTCAGTCTCTTTGGTATCATCGGAAGTACTGTTATGGAAAACGGTATTATCAGAATAAGGAGGTACCACTTATGACCAGATAGACGTCAGCTGCCGGCATTGGGGAGACCAAAGCATGTTGCGCGGGGGCAGAGAATAGCCGAACATAACGACGGGCCTTTGCAACAGTGTAATATTCGTGACCTTGATAGCATCTCTAAGCAGACGTACGCTTCCAGGTGAGTCCTGGCTGTTGACCTCCCATTATGAGCCCAACATCCGAGACGAGGCTCCTTCTATCATATCCTGACTGTAGAAGTATCGTAGAAGTGACGATCCGAACTAGGTCTGACAAAATCTCACCCGACAGCGATGACCGAAGGCCCGGTTCTGACAGCTTATAGTGGGAATGGCGACTCTCAGAGGCTTCAGTCAACAGTTAGACACGTACAGGCCACTTCTACGACAATTACTCTGCCAAGAAAACACATTGTGAGAAAAGAGACGACAAATTCCCGGGCCCGAGGCTAGCAGACGACAGAGGTGATCGGCACTGTGAGACTGCAACAATGACCAAAGCAGATGTAATGTCGTTGATAGGTTGTTCGACTAACATCGATAGGCCTGTTAGGGGAAGTGCTATTATCATAGCTGATGATAATGCGGCACTGATGACGTCTGACAAGAATCACAGTCTGCCATGCACATGCGAAGCTGCTATCAAGCCAAACAACAACATGCCTGGGCTTTGGATATCTATTGCGACCAAACTGGCCGGCCTCTCAACGGTGGAGGTCGTAGCATGTGAAGCATGGGCCGACCTAGCCGCGATCGACAAGCTGGTAGCAGCGAATACCCCAGTCTCCCGCCAGGCTCTGGCCAACCACTGCGCGTCAGGAAATGAGTGGCTGGGACCAGCAGTGCATGAACACGCGGACTCAGCTGAGGAATTGTCTGGGAAATGCCTCCTGCGGCGCGAACCACAAGGCACGCTGCACGAGAAACGATTGCGTGCACCAATAGACCCGCTCCACGCGTGGGCGGTGGACCCGCTGTTGGTGCTGACGCTCTGTCGCAGGCATGGGAGCAGCTCCCGCCAGTGCAAAGTCAATTTCCTGCCATTGCGCAGGCGATTGGGCGCAGATCGCCCGGGCAACAGCCGCGCAGTGCTCAGCTGGAGGAATTGCCCCCTCTGACAGCCTCGGCTGCGCTGCGAAGCGTTGTGGAGGGCGGCAGCGAGGTTGGGAGGATGGCACTGAGGCGGGCACGGAGGGAGTGTGCTCTGCGCCATGACCAGGCTAAAACCAGGAACAACAAGGCTAAGGCCAGATCGGGACAGCTCCCCATGGCTCTTCCCAAGCAACGCCCGGCGGGCCTGTGAAACTGTCGCTCACAACACGACCCAGCTGACGGCACCTGTCCGCCAATCTACTTGACCCCCTCCAACTCCTCGCCTCATTGCTCCATCCCTCCTCCACCTCGCCCCGCTACTGCACCATCAAGCCGCTGCACTTTGCAAGCACTCCCATCTCAACCCTCCAAAGGAGCCAAGAAGTTGTTCTTGATTCCTTTCGACCTGTTTTCGAACGGTTCGAAGGGTTTTAAGAATAACGACCCGACTCCGGCAAACTGGATTTTGAAGCACGAGTACGCCCGCCCAGGAAACCGCGATTGCGATTGCGATTGCGATTGCAGTCGCAATCGCTAAAATAGAAAAGACAGGCGCTGACAGCCCAGGTTCCGATCCCCTTCAGTGTCTTCCCGTCTGCGTATCGGAACGCGGTCAACCAGGAGACCACCACCACTAAGGTAGAAGGCGAAGTCAAGCTACCTGAGCCTCAAGCACACGGACGGGAAGGGCACGAAGAGACGCACGAATCCTTCACTGCCACCGTCCACCAGCACCAGCACCAGCACCAGGACCAGCCCCAGCACCAGCAGCCTCCAGTTCGCGACACGCACATCAAGGAAGAAGTCCGCATCTACGAGGAAGAGCGCCGTCGCCCCCAGCCCCAGCCTCTGCCGCAGCACCGCGAAGAGGTCCACATTCACGAGGAGACGCGTTACCGCCAGCCCGAACGCGCCCAGTCCCGGTAAGTGGCCGTGTTTTGGTTTTATCCCATCTCATTTCTCTCGGCGGTTTCGTCTTTGCTTTTTCGTTGTTTTGCCCTCCTGCCAGTGCCAGCGCATCCAGCACGGCCCACCCTCCGCTTCCCAGCACGCGCCCAGCCACCCCAGCCCCTGAGCACTAAGCTAGGTTCCACGGGCCGGCGCTAAACCCAATTGTTTTGTTGTTGTCAGAGCGACACGCACGTCTCCACTTTTCCCTCACCTCCTCTTCCCTGCCCATAGCTGACCTTCCTTCCTCCCAGCTTCCAGCCCCAACCTTCTCACTCCCACACCCACATTGACATCAAGGACTCCACCTACGACAGCCACTTCAACACTGTCCACGGTCCTGCCACCAACTACGCGCCCACTCAGATCGACGTTTCCGAGCGTCAATTCCGTGAGCGTACCCGCCCCATCGTTGAGGATTCTCGTGCAGGTTACACTCGCGAGACCTTCACTGCCAAGCACCAGGACACCGTCGACCGACGCTATCCTGAGGTTCGTGTAGAGTCATCTACCCGTTCCGCCCCCGAGCCCTCCAAGCGTCACCGCCTGTCTATGGGATATTACGACAACGAAGGTCAATACCATTCGTTCCGTGACGCCGCCCACCACGCTGCACACAAGGTCGCCCACAAGGTTGCCGAACGCGTAGCTCACCCCATCCACCCTCACCGTCACCACCACCACCACCACTCCGACTCGCACGCCGGTAGCAAGCACTCCGACGTCCAGGAAGAGATCATCGTCAAGGAGAAGTACTCGTCCAGTGCTCCTTCCCACGTCTCCGCTGCCCCAGCTCCCTCTCACGTGTCGGCTGCTCCCGCTCCTTCGCGCGTAGCTTCCTCCCACTCCCACGTCTCGGTCGCCCCCGCCCCTCTTCCCAGCCGCCCCGTCTCGTCCGGAGCTCCTGTCCAGAGGTCTCGCGCCCCTGCCACACCCTACGTCCCTACTCCTTACGTCCCCGCCGCTCCCGCGACCGCACGCAAGATGGCTTCCGCCAACACCATCACCATCCCCTGCCACCACATCCGCATCGGCGATCTCCTGATCCTCCAGGGCCGCCCTTGCCAGGTCATCCGCATCACCACCTCCTCGCAGACTGGCCAGCACCGCTACCTCGGTGTCGACCTCTTCACCAAGCAGCTGCACGAGGAGTCCAGCTTCATCTCCAACCCCGCGCCCTCGGTCGTTGTCCAGAACATGCTCGGCCCTGTCTTCAAGCAGTACCGCGTCCTCGATATCCGCGAAGACGGCCGTGTCGTTGCCATGACCGAGACTGGCGATGTTAAGCAGGGTCTTCCCGTCCTTGACCAGAGCGGTCTCTCCTCGCGCCTTGCCGAGTCCTTCGACAACGGCCGCGGCTCCGTCCGCATCCTCGTCATCAACGATGATGGTCTGGAGATGGCTGTCGACTACAAGGTCGTTCACGGCTCCAGGCTGTAAGCGTCTCGTAGTCTACGTTCCGCGCAGCCTCGACGCCTTTTCTTACCCTTCCTGACGCCTTCAAGGTCAACATGTATAATGAGGCATTGGGAGTTCGTTCCGGTATTGGCTTGTTTATAACGTAATGTTCACTGCTTGGCTGGCGTACTACCTTGGGCAGGGTTCACTCTCGTGCCTAAGCAAGTGCTGCTTGGCTCGGGTATGATCATGATTCTCTGGCGACATCTGTGGATAATAATGAAATACATGTCTCCTGAAGCTCCTTCTCCGCCTCGTGCTGATCGCAATGTGCACCTGCCGACGTCGTTCGCGCTACCCCGCGTTTGCGGAAGCTCCCGCCCGCACCTTATGTCCACCTCGGTCCACGCTGATCTGATAATTACTTAGGCTTTCACCTGTTTGCAATGTGAACATATACATCCTCCCCTCGACAAGCTGTGCCGGCCTATATATTTGGTTGGTCACCCACTGCAACGCCGACGTACACTCCACACTCGCCTCATCACCATGCCGCACTCAGCCCACTCGTCCTCCCCTTCCCCCTCCCAAGATTCCCAAGAAGAGGGCTTCGCCTCCCTCCCCCCCTTCCCCTCCACCGTCCCCACCGCGCCCCTCTTCCGTATCTCGCTCGCCAAACTCACAAGCCAGGACGAAGCGGAACAAGAGCGCTGTTGGCAAGCATGCAGGGAACTGGGCTTCTTCTACCTCGACCTGCGCGGCTGCACGCCTGGGTGCGCACTCCTCTCGGACGCGGATGCGCTGTTTGAGCTGATGAGGGTTTTCTACGCACTGCCGGTTGGAGAGAAGGTCAAGTACGACTTCAAGAAGGAGGGGAGTTACTTCGGGTACAAAGGCTACGGCGAAGGCATCGTCGACGCGTCGGGCGGGCGCGACAGGAACGAGTTCTACAACGTCAGCAAGGACGATGTCTTGGGCGTTTCTGCGCGGTTGCCGGCGCCGGCGTGTCTCAGCGGGCGGAAAGAGCGGGCGTTGTGCAAGGCTTTCATCGAGGAGAGCCACGCAGTGTGCAGCACGGTGATGGAGCTGCTCTCCACGCGGCTGCCGCTGAGGGAGGAAGCGAGGAACCAAGGCGCACTGGGGCCGCTGCACCGCCTGCAGGCGCCCAGCGGCGATCAGATCCGCTTCGTGCGCGCGCCGCCGCAGGAGAAGCGCTCGCAGGGGGTCGCGCTGGGCGAGCATACGGATTTCGGGTCCGTGACGCTGCTGTTCAATCGCTTGGGGGGGCTGCAAGTCCGCCTCCCCCCCAGTATGGATCCGGTGGCGCCTGCTACTGACGGAATGAGCGAGACGGAGCAGACGCTCTGTCAGGACGGGTGGTGCTACGTGCGTCCCTTGCGCGGGCACGCCATCGTCAACCTCGGAGACGCGCTGGTCAAGTTCTCAAACGGCCGGGTGCGCAGCAATATCCATCGCGTTGTGGCGCCGCCCGGGCGGCAGGGGGAGGAAGAAAGATGGAGTTTGGTGTATTTCTGTCGGCCCGGGGATGAGGTGGTGCTGAGGTCGTTGGTGGGAGATGGGGACGCGGCTGGCGGAGAGGAAGGGGAGGACGTCACGGCGAAGGAGTGGATCCTTAGGAGGGCGCTGGGGAGGAGGGAGGTTGGCGGGTGGGAGAAGAGCGGGGGGACCGAGGAGGGGAGTATGCGGGCAGGGGGGATGAGGGGGTGAGATGAGAATGGAACGAACACGCTGTCAATTGTCAATCATCTCTTACCTCTCCGTATCTCAGCGCATGGTGCTTGTGTGACATGTCTCGTTGGGTATCTGGCCGATGATATACCGAGTACTGTTGTGAAATACATCGACCATAGCAGCATTCCCTTCCACTCCTTCTCAAAGAGAACCATGGCAGAGAAAGAACCATGGCTGAGAAAGAACCCACGCGCTGTTCTAACCCGCATCCTTCCCGCATCTGTATAAACCAAATAGAAAACAAAGATCGGCGACTTCACGGAAGAGCAAGTCCAGCATCCTCGATCGGCTATCACTGCCCTCTTCCTCTGTAGATCTGAATAACACCCGCTTATCAGATACCTATCAGCAGCATCACCGAGAGAGAAATCTCGAGTCACTGACTGATGCAACAACGTACCTGCGTCTCGGACCCGGCTTCTCGCCTCGTTTCTGGTCAGCTGCACGGGGCGGGTGGCTGCGATGTATGTACCTGTCCGTCTCATGGTTATAAATATAGATGGCCGCAATGTATGTACTTATCAGTCACATGGTTGTAAATATACATAGGGCTATGGAAGCCTACCTATCTTACTATGCTCAAACATACCCCTGCTTGCACAATGGGCACACACATATCAACTGCCTGAAAAACGACATTGAGCAACCAAACCACCACAAACCCCGCACCGCGCTACTTTCTACGCCACACCACTCCCCAGCACACGGTCCTACTCGTCTCCGTGGAAACCAGCCTAGCCTCCTTCCTACGCCTTGACGGTGCTCCTCTTCATGCCCTTCTTGCTCTTCTTCTCCCTCTCCTTCTCGAGGAACTTGCGCTGCTCGTCCGCGCTCAGCCGGCCCAGCTTGGCATCGCGCTGCTCCTTCTTGAGCTTGTCGGCGGCGACCTTGCGCTCCTCGGCCTTCTCCTCCTCGTCCAGGCGCCGGATCCTGGCGATCTGGTCGTCGCGCGTCGCCTTGATGCGGCGCAGCGCTTCCGGGCGGAAGTGCGCGGTGGACACGAGTGCGTCGGGGAGGCGCAGGAACTGCGTGAAGACGGGGATGGTCGGGGTGGTGTCGTTGGTGAGCTTGAGGGAGAGGTTGATGCGCTTGCGGGGTTTGGTGTCGTCGAGGCTGGGAGGTGTTAGTGGAGGCTTACGAGGGGGTTTTTTTTTTTCTCTTTGCAGACTTACGTCTTGGGCTGGTCCATGGGCTGGTCGGTGACGATCAGGGCCTCGAAGGCGTCGCCGGCGTCGTGGATGGCCTTGACGAGGTCGGGGGTCAGCAGGGACTCGGTGACCTCTGCGCTCTCGCTCATGACGGTGGTCCAGACGGGGAGCTTGGCGTGGTCACGGGTGGTGGTCAGGGAGAGGTCGTAGCGGTCATCGCGCAGGCGCTTCATCATGTCCTTGTGGACGACGGCGAAGACGAAGCCGTCAAAGGCGCTGTTGGGCACCTTCTTGGCGTCGGTCTTGCCGTAGACGGGCGCGATCTTGGCCTCCTGGCCGTCGAAGACGTAGGCAGTGGCCTCGAGGCGCTCCTGCTGGGGTGGCCAGCTGTCGAAGAAGAGCGGCATGACGGCCTCTCCAATGCGCAGCATGGGGTTGAAGCGCTTGGCGAGGGAGAGCTTGAAGTCGACAAAGGCGACGTTCTGGCGGCCGGTGGCGTAGGTCGTGTACTCGTCGGCCTTCTTCTCGCGCAGGACGTTCTCGAGCTTCGAGGCCTCGGTCAGGGCGCCAGCGAGGTCGGCCTCCCCAACGCCGCTTGCGCCTTCGGCAGGCTTGAGATAGCCGACCTGGACAAATTCCTGCTGCAGGATTGGCACGTGGGCCTTTGCCCAGTGGCGAGCCTTGCTACGGTTCTTCTTGGTGCCCCAGACGTGGACGACGATGATGGCGAGCAGGAACGGCACGATGTACATCTCCAGGCGGAAGTCCTCGAGCGTGGTGCGCTCCCACACGCGGTACCACTTGGTGTACGTGAACTGGCGACCGTCGAGGCCTGTCGCAGAGGCGGGCACAGACGAGGCCGTCAGCGATGCAGCATGGTCTACCGGGACAGGTTCGGGCGCGCCCGCATAGTCAGCGAAGTCTGCGCAGCCGGTCAGCAAGGGTCGCGTGGTGTTGAGGGGGATGCGCATTGCGCCGGAGGGTGTACGCACCTCCGTCGTCGACGGGTGCCGCGACGGGCTTCTGAGCGCCGAAGAATCCCTTGACAAAGTCGGCCATGGTGTCTGAGTGCCTCAATGGATAGCGAGCGAGGACGAGGACGGCGTGCAGTTGAGGCCAGCGGGAGCTTGAAGGAACGGAAGCTGGAGCATTCGGTTAGGCTGAGGCCATGCCGCTAGCACCAATGTGGGGTTGGGGTGCTATGATGAGATGCTCGTGGAGCTACCCCAGCTGTTCGTTGCAGCTGCACAATGCGCCGTGCAGCCGTGGTAGTGGCAGTGGGCGTGATGAAGCTGCTGCTCAAAGCTCAAGTGGATCAATGCAGTTGTATTGCCTGGTCTGTTCTCCAAGTTTTAATATGGCCAGTCAAGCACCACCTAAAATTACGCCTGGATTCAATTGGACTACGAATGCATGGACAATCATGTGCATTCGAAAAGCACTTCACTACTGCTTTTTAATTGCGCGGTTAGAGCGGGGACAAAACGAGGACAAAGGAACTGGTATTGTAGGCTCTATTGTTTGTACATTGACTCGAGATGCCTAGGCGGCCCCAACTGCCATCACCACGCAGCTATCTAGTTCTTGCCGAACCAGGTCTTGTGGCCCTAGAAGAGGTCAGCAACTTGATCTGCTTGTGAGTCTGAAATGCACCTACGAGGAGCATGCGGCACATCATGTACATGGAGGCGCTGAAGGAGGTGTACATGAGGCACTTGTACGCGGGAATCATCCACTTGCCGCGGGCCTGGTGACTCGTCAGCATTCTGTTCTGTTGCCGTTGCCGTTGCCGTTGCTTCTGCAAGCTGATCTCTTCCACACTGGCTGCCATCCTAGTCCCGTCCTTCCAGCCAACCACGTCCTCCTCTTTCCAGCTTATCCCACCACCTCAAGTCGCACGCACCTTCTCCCAGGTCCTCAGGCCATCGTTCTTCTGGAAGTACGCCTGGTACTTGGGGACGTTGTTCTGACGGTAAATCCAGCTGGAGTGCGTCAGTACAGAGTATGACTGGGTGCGGGTAGCGGGCGCGGCGGGCGTCGATCGGCGCGGAATTCAGGTCGCGCAGCTGCAGAGAAAACATACCCTGCCATTGTGAAGAGTGGAGAGTGTTGCGTGCGGTGTCGCGGGTACAATGGGTCGATTGGTGCGTGGTTGGGCAAGGTGAGGTTGCGTCGAATGACCCGGCTGCAGAAGGAGCCATGCTTGGCACCGTCGTTAATGTCAAGGCTAGCCGGTTTGGGTCACCCAGTCCTCGAACTTTTGGCAACCAGCTGCTCGACGCGTCCTCGTCCTCGTCCTCGTCAATGGGTTTCCACCACGCTCCTTTACCTCGAAGTTGATGCCACCGGCCTTGGACAGGCTCCTCGCCAGCCCCTCGGCCCTGCGACTGCTGCGAACCCTTGTCACTGCCCCGGACCTGCCCGCGTGCCATACAACCGCAACCGCAACCGCCCAATGCTGTGCAGCTAGGAGCAGGAGCACCGCCGCACAGAGACGAACCTACGCAAAGAAACATGAACGGCCAGCAGGCCTCAAGTGGCGGCGGTGGAGCGAGCAGGAGACCATCATCAACGAGCGCAAGAAGGAATTGGAGTCATTGCACAATGGCAAGTCCTCTGTAAAGGTCGTCTCAAGACAGGCGAAGCTAGGAGCGGGCTTCGACTTCTTGAACGACCATCGGGGTGTGGAGGAAGAAGAGGCGGATGAGGAGGTTCCGGAAAAGAGCCTAGACGAATATTGGGCCGCTCGACTTGCCCACCACGAGCGCCTTGAGGGCCTGCAAGGCATATGGTCTGTCTGGCATGCTCGCCGCAGGGAAGGGTACCGCCTTCCAACCGAGAACAGCGCCCATGCCCAGTTCCTCTGGGGAACGTTCGCGCGGGATCCCAAGCTCGTTCACTATGTCATCGAGCACGCCGTCGAGCTGATGCAGGATAAAGGCGAAACGTATCCGCGCGTCTACAACTTGATCATGGGCTACTGGCTTGTGCGCAAGCCGTCGGAAGCACTGGATTATCATCACCAGATGCTTGTGAAGTTGCGCTTGAGGAAGCTCCCGCTCCGCGAGCTGGCACAGGCCGTCCGAAACTACGGAAACACTGCGCAGGAAGCGTTACTGTACATATACCGCAACAGCAATGAGCGCGATGTCTACAACGAGGTCGTGCCCCGCCTCATTGAGTGCGGGAATATCAAGATGGCGCGCCGCTGGCACAACCTTTGCGTTTTCCGAGACGATCTTCCTTCCGAGTCCTTTGCGGCGCACCCTGTCATTCAGCTCTTCACTGCTGAAGCAACTGCCATAACGGATCCAAGTATTAGACTTGAGGAGGTCGAGCGCGGTTTTCACATCAACCAGCACCTCATGAAGCGGCTGCTTGGTCGTGACACGGCGCCTGTGCGTTTCGATGATGCCTTCACGGCGCGCATGTTTGCCACGAGAACCGTGCAGACCGAGTCTATCATCAAGGGCCTGACTATGGTGGGCGTGAACGAGATCGGCCCTCTCGCGGTTTCAGCCATGGCTCATCGGACACAGCCCATCACTGATCTTTCTCTTCGCTTCGAAGAGCTTCACACCGCTGGTATTGCGCTGCAAGGATCCGTCTTCTCTCTTGCACTGGAGAAGTTTGCGACGGAGCAGAGTTGGGAACTTGTGCAGAGCATGCTGGACAGCGACCAACATCCTGACGTTTTTGGTAACGCTGACACACAGCGCTCGTTGTTGGATTACTACCTCGAGCAGGAAGACTTCCAGCAGGCTCAACGTACTCTTGCAATCCTCACGCTCTTTCACAATGACCCAGGTCGCGAGGCTTGGAATCTGTTGTTGCAGTTGTGCTTCACAAGGGGAAGCCCCCGGCAGGGTTTTGATACTATGCTGAAGATGCGCAGCCTTGGGATCACCCTTTCAAGACTCTCTATGATATCGGTCAGAAAGATATTGGTGCGAAGACAACGCGGCCACCGCCCTCATCAGCTCCGCAGCTTCGACGATCTCCGCTTTGTCACACGCTTCTACATCACCGCCCTTGAGAGCGGTATGGGGATTGTGCATCCTGAAGCCTGGTACGAGATAATACGACGCTTTGGTGTGCAGAGCCGCTTCCGTGAACTTAGGAGACTGCTTTTATGGTTGCTCAATTGGTATGCACCAGCTCATAGCACCGAGTTCGCACACCTTCCTCGAACCCCCTCCTTTGAGAATGTCACAAATAAATTACGACGCTCGCACCCGCACAAATCCCATTACTACAACTTCCCCGCCGATGTACCACAGCAAGCAGATAAGAATCATCCAATTCGCCTCCTCTTCCCGCCTTCACTCCAGCAGGGCATCCTCGTCTGGGGCCTCCGCTCCAGCCTCCTCCGCGCCGCGCCGCTGGAGCAGTCTCTCTTCGCCACTCCGGCCTCCAAGTTGCACCACCGGCGCAATCTCATGCGCAAAGGCATCCTCAAGCGCCTGAACTGGGACGTCGGTCTCCGCCTGCTTGTCCAGCTGCGTGACCTGGGCGTGCACGTCCACGAGCACAACGTCACCAAGACGCTGCAAGGCATCTTCGTCAACCTTTTCGGCCCCGGCCGCTCGCGCATCAAGGCAAACCGCATGATGGAGCGCTCTAACACCATCCCGTACGCGGAATTTGTGAGAGGCGTTAACCAGGCGTGGGGCAAGCCGCTGCTCACCGAGCCGCAGCTGCTGGAGCGCAGCAGGCTGAATAGCGTGTTGTGGCACCCGCGGTTCCGGCGCCGTGTGCACAAGAAGGGCGGTGTTAGTCTCAAGCAGGTCATGGGCGGGGAGTGGGCTGTTGGGAAGGGCGTGCAGAAGAGTGACGTAAACGGCGGTGATGGTGCAGGCCTTGACGAGCTGTATAGAGCTGCTGCGGCGCATCCTGGAGGCAGAAGGAAATGAGACATATGATAGCTTGTACACAGTATAGAAGGTGAAACGATGCCCGATTGTAGCACAACTTCCTCATTCCCGAGCAACTGTTCACCACAATGCGAAACGAGCAACAACAATCGAGTTCTACAGTTACACCAGGTGTCGTCTGGGCAAAACATCAAGCTCGCAAGATGCCCACGCCGCTTGCCTCTGCGTTTGCCCCGTCCTTCCCCTTCGTTTTCTCCCCCACCGCAATCACCGCCCCTCCGTCACCGCTTTGCCCACCCTCCTGCTGGATAGCCACTCACCGCGCCCGCAGACGTCATGTGCGCGCCTTGGTGCGTAGCGCACGTGCGAAGCCTCGGGTGTGTGGGGGTATATAAACTCTCTCCTCGCTGCGCGCTTTCTCGCTCTTACTCGTCACCATCGATCTCCACTCGAAAGTCAACTTGTATGCTCTCAAACTTCTTCTTTAAGAACGCATGTTTGTCTCAAAAAGATCGCATGGACATCGAATGTCCCCGTTCTTCTGGCTCTGTGGCTCAAAACACACAGACGGTCATACGATGTGTGGTTTCTTCTGGCTTGTCTGTCCCAAAAATTTGACAACCGATATATGTTCTTTTTCTCTAGCTTTTCTGTCTTGAAATTTCAGAAGACTGCTGCATGGTCCATCCAAATATACGACTGAGATGTTTCATTGTCTTCTGGTCTTCTGGCTTTTCTATCCAAAGATAAGCAAGGGAGAATTGATGTTCTGTTTTCTGGCTGTTTGTCTCGAGATCGCAACGATAACACACATGTTCTGGTCTTCTGGTCTCTCTGTCTCAAAAAACGGGTTCGGTAGATGTTCTGTTTCTCCGGCTTTTCTATCTCAAAATTATGTCGCTCCCGTTGTATGATCTGCTTCTCTGGCCCAAAACGGAGTAATAGAAGGTCCTTGTCCTTGTCCTCTGTCTTCTCTGTCTCAAAGCTTATCAAAAGACGCCAAATTTTGTTTCTCTTTCTCTAGTGTCTCTGCACCAAAAGGTAATTCTGAATATAACCATGTTCTGTCTCTCTGGCTTCCCTTATAAAGTCGACAAATATCTGAATATATTCAATCTTCGACAGTCTGTCTTAAAAAGCGAATGGGACAACTATTATGTTCTGTTCTATGTCTCTGCAGCTCAAATACCAGAATACCTTCTATCCTTCACGGCTCCAAAAAGTGCAATAATTGAAACGACATGCAATATCTCTACCTCTTCTGCTTTTGCCTTTCTGCTGTCTCAAAAACACTGGACAAATATCGATGTGTTCTGCTCTTCTGCCTCTACAGTTAAATACATGTAATAGCATCGTGTTTCTCTTCGATTCCTGCAGCTCAAATGTTCAAACAGAAAAGAAATATTTTGCTTTCTAGACCATCAAAAATCCAAAAACACCCAAATCCACAGTAAATGTTTGGGGTCTTCTTTGTTCTCCCTGCCGTATCTAAAAAACCGATATGGAAGAGTGTGATGCTCTTCTGCCACTGTTGCTCAGACGATTCGTCGCAGATGTTATGCTACCTTTTCTGCTTCCGCATCTCAAATATTCAAACAAAAGAGGTTATCTTACTTTCTGGACTATCCCAGGCTCCAAAACGTTCCACAGAATGACCCCATGTTTTGGCTTGTTCTGCTTCTGCCTTTCTCTTGCCTTAAACCTTGAAAATCATGGCTGGATATTGTCCGAGGGATAAGCCCTCTCATTGGTCGGCTCGTCTTGCCAATTCCCTGTTGAGAACTAGCGCAGGTGCGCACGTGGCGCACGGTTCGGTTGATCGCATATATCGCGTCTCAGTAGGTGCCCATAGTCAATACTACGAACCACCTTCTCCACCTCACATCATCTACACCTGCGCTCCACCACCGCTCAGATATTGAGGTATCTTGCTTTTCTTTTTGCGGAGCTCAGATATTCGAGCAAAACAATTTGACTTGCTATCAGACTATCAGATCTCCAAGTGTCTCCTCTTCTGCTCTTTCTACTGTTTCACGATGCGAGGAGGTAGCTTTGCATGTTCTACTCCTCTTTTTCTACCGTTCAAATATCGGATCCGAATGGAGATATAGGTTGTCATCTGGAGCATCAAAAATTTAAGACAATGCTGGTGTATGTGCGGTTTCTTCTCTTCTTTTCCCTCTGCCGCTTAGAAGTACAAAGAACCTCTAGATGTTCTACCCTTCCGCCTTTGTTGTTTAGATAATATACTAAAAGGGAGATGTGGTTTGTCGTTTTGGGCATCAAATATACAAAATTTCTGAGCTGCAAATCATGCGCGGCTTTTTCTGCTCTTTTCCGTTCCAGCGTCTCAAAGATGATATTGAGTCCGACCATGTGCTGTGTTTCTGTCCTGGCCGCTTGAATGTCTCGAAAATTTCATATCCTGTTCGTGCATGTTGTCCTGTAGAGCATTGCGAGACCAAAGAGACAGAGTCGCAGCCGCATGCCCAGCGGCTTCTGCTCCGACCTGCTTGACTACCTCAAAAGTAAATCTGGAGGTGATAATGTTCTATCTCGTCGTCTCTGCGGCTTAAATACCTCGAATGACTCAAAATCACGACACTTGCGGTGTTCTGTGTTGAAAGACTGAATATCATCCTGCACCAAAGCATGTATGTCAGTTTTTGCTCTTTTTTCTTTTTCTACGGTCTCAAAATATACAGTAATGATTATGGATGTCCTATCTTCTTATTTCTGTAGCTCAAATATTTCAAGTAACCCGGCGTCTTAAAAACCGCATAGTCCTGTGCAGAAAGATCGTAAATCGGTTTAAATCTATGTTATGTTCGGAAGCTTTTGCTCTTTTCTTGAATATCGTCTCTCTTTAAAACGTTAAAGGGAAGGCATGTTCTGTTCATTCTTCTCTGCCGCTTAAATATGTTGATATAAAATAAGCTTCTATTTTTGGAACTTTAAAAATTTAAAGATTATGCGTACAATCCGATGTCTGGCGGCGTTTAGTCTGATTTACTTAGCCGCTCTAAAATAAAAGCTGCAAGACACGATGATCTGCTGCTCTGTTTCCACAGCTATGATATTCAAATTTGGCGAGTATTTTAAGATTATCTGCAGGTTCGATAGCTACAGATTGACCGGCGAATTTCTTTCGCTCTGCAATCTCAAGACTCTAAGCAAAGCTATGTATGTTCTGTTTCCTGCTGGTACTACTTAGAAACTTGGTTATAATGGGTATCCGGCTTTCCTTACAGCTTCTATCAAAAGCCTATAAGAGGTCCCTAGATGTTCGTCAACTCTACTAACTCATTATCGTGGAGAGAAATAACATGTCTTGTTCTCTCCTTCTGCCGGTCAAATGTCTCTCATGAAGGAACGATGCCCGTCTTCTGCTACCTGCAGCATCAAATGACTCAAAAAGCGAACAACGGCATCTCATGTTTTCAAATGCGCGGATCTGCCCGAGATCTGGCGTCAATTGAAAGAGCATTCTCGGCTGGTGACTGCAATGCTGAAGTTTGCGTAAGTGTTGAGCATACAAATGCTGAGATTCGGAAAGGTTGAATCCAATATGTTAGGCTGGATCACTTAGATAGAGTGCTCCTAGAAAAGCGCTCGAGCTAACTGTTTGCATTCAGAAATCACAAGGCACGTATGGACCTCCTCTGCTGGCCTGAAGCTAAAAAAGCAGTTTGCGACTAAGAGAGGCTGCTCGAGGATCGGTAGTGACTGTGTATGACATTATAAAGCTAGCTAAGATGAGATAACACTTATGACTATTTTTTTTAGCGGTTTCGTAACATTAGACCAGAGAACTAAACTTCAACTACTGAATGAGCGCCAGGGACCAAGTGCTTCGTATAAGCGCTATTCCCAGGTTCCTAAGCAAAGACTGTAGGTCGTTTTGAAATAAAAAAGAGATGCCTGAACCTTGCGAGATAAACTTTCATCTAGTCTAGCTTGACTCCGACAGTCCACAAATCATCGTTGGCGTGGAAGTCAACCTGATGCAAATCCACAGAGCTACCGCGGCGGCAAGCTTTGATCCATACATGTCGAATGAGGTAGATATAAGCCTCATGAGGCGGAACAGTGACCTCTACTGTGTTGGTTGTCTCCGTGTAATCGGTGAACGAGTTGCTGTTAGTAGAAGTGAACTGATAGTTCAGACTGACCTCCGCTCCAAAGCCCATAATGCCATACGAGGCACTGATCGAAACACCAGCGGAATGAGTCATCTCACTAGTCTGTGTCGAAGATATACCTTTTGTGACCGAGGTTGTGTCTTTCAAACTTCCTCCACCCTCGTTCGACCTTATCCGATGAACAAACCACGCAGCCGATTTGCTAAGTACGATGAATGGGTCGGTAATGTGATTCAGACTCTGCGTGTCTGTTGCACTGAGAAAAGCGCTGTAAGGGAGGATAATCTCACACTGCGCCTTCGTGTTGAATGTTTGTCCTCCGGCGGGAAGCGTGTCCTTGGTGAACTGCGGTCTCGTTGTAGGGAAAGCATCGAAGTTCTTCGGACAGGGCAGCGCCAGGACTCTAGCAAGATGAGAAGGAGGAAAGTGATATGCTTGAATTGCTCGGAATGTGTCGGCGCGGATGGGGATCATTTCCGCACCGGTTGGGGGCAGAGTAGGTTGAGCAATGTCCCAGACACTGCAATCAAGTTTCCCTCCTGATTTTGTGTCGTCCCAGACAAACTTTGGCTTGTATGTCGAATCAAAAGTCAGATCCTCTCGGATACACCAAACAAGATCTTTTGATGGTTCGTTGTAATGCCCCACGCAGATGTCCCCCAGCGAAACGTATCCTTCTGGAGCTTGTGGCCTCCAGATTGTACCATCTCTCACCCCTCCGGTGCCACTATCATTCCAAATAAAGTCGTAGCCAAGGGGCGCAGCACAGGCGGGGCGTCCCGGCGCACCTGGAACATTCCCAACCAAGATTGTTCCTCTTTTGCCGCTAATGCCGCGGTGGTATGTCCCAAACGCCATGGAACCCAGAGGACGCATGCCGCCCTGTGATACGGCGTGGTACATCTCTAGGGCGAATTTACATCCCGTGCCTTGGTCGTCGTACTGGAAACCAAATTCCGAGGTCATCGTGACTCGGATGTCGCCATAATCTTGTGTCTTGTTGGGCATCTTGATGATTGAGGATGTTGTAAGGCTTTGGTTGTATCTGCTATTGTACGGTAGGGAATCGAGTAAGAAGTATAGATAGTGATAACTGTTGATTTGAAAGCTGCAATAGTAGTCGAAAGCAGGCTGGTTGAAGCTGTAGTAGGATTAAGAGCGGTCATCAGTAACTTTATATAGTATCCTGTGTGCTCAAAAAGAACGCTTGTCTTAGAGGGACTAGATAACTTCCGAGCATATCCGTTGCACGTTAGTGTTTCGTGGAATATGTCTCCTCTACCAGTATAACAAGGGTAGGTACTATAGGTAGGGTGATCCATGTACATATTTTCATACCCCAATTGACCTATGGGCTTACAAGACCGTCACAATTACACTAAATGCACACACTATCCTTGGATGATATCACCTCACATACAGCATCAGGCTTGTCGAACCTCGTCGCTAAGAGCCTGAGAATCCAGTCTCGGCACTGAGAATGGAATATCTACCTCAGTCATGCTGCAGACATGACTGCGTGATTCTTATCCTACTGATAATACAGCCGTCCAATCGTAGGGTCTGATGAAGAGGATGATAGGATGGTAACTGCCTACCCAAAAGAGCCTGAAGCTTACGCTAAGAAACTACACCCGTAACAGATGTAACATCTATGCGGAGACCTCACATATAGAAGGGGTCATTGTTGCCTGAATTGGTAGATCCCGTACGTCGAAGTCACACCACTATTGGGACGAGCCCGCTCTTATGCAGCTCAATAGCGCATGAGCGGTAAAGAACTTTTTGCTGCATCTCAGCTTGAACTTACTAACGACTCTGCAATGAAGATTGCATATCTCCTTCATATCTTCGACTATATTTATCGATCTGCTTCCCATCATAACCCTGATAGCGGGGATTATCTGGTGGTTATGAACATGTCCCATCAAATCTGAGCCACTGAGTTTACACGAATATCGAATTGCCGAAAGCAAGGAGATCAGGGTAAGTTAGCATTGGGTTAGAGGGAGTACTCTGCGCCTGATTCGAATGCACTCTTGCATTTGCATTAGATCTGCAGATTAGATTTGTATATGCTCCTGTGACACCTGCTAATCGACATGTGCATAAGCTGCAAAGCAAAACCGGTGACGGAGATGGCCGCAAGGTAAACGAGCAATCTTGCACAGTACAATTGGACATAGGTTACTCGTGGTTATAAAGGTGTAGGAGTGCTTTGCATTGGGATAACTTACACTTTTGGACTGTGCGCCAAGACATGCGGTCAGCAATGTAGCGTATAAGGAGGTGTTCTTTACTGCACTCGTGATTACCCTTCGGTATTGATATTGTGGGGTATGACCCGAATAGTAATCACTTCAACTCAGAGTAGTTGCAATCCGATTAGGTCGTATAAAGCTCGCATGAGGAGCCCTCGCCATCCAAGGATACTCATTTGAAGCTCCCGAGCTCTGACCCGGCTATTCGGCCGCGTGCCATGACCCACACATCTTATCCACGGTAGCCACATCAGGAGGTGCTCCGTGACACGTGACTTATGTACAGTGAACGGAGCAAGGCGCGCATGCGTGAGGGCCACTGTTCTTGACTGCAATGTGTCAATTTGACTAGCATATTGATGGAAAACTCGTTGGCACAAAGGAAAATATCGCAAGTGATTACTTACATAGTATGATAAGACCGCAGTACTGCTCAACTACTATTCAACACAGCACATCCGAGGCGTTTCTAGAATGAAAGACGACTACATTGTCCAGTGCGGTTGGACAGCGGTGAGGGAGGGAGGGCTGGTATCACCTGCAGCGGTTCGGGCCGACCCCGCGAGTGGGCCGTACCGAGATTTACTGTGCACCGATACTGTGTAAAATCTTTCCTGGGTGCTTCAGGCCATTACTCGTCGCGTTCGATTTATGAGGCTTCGTATGACGATACTTAACTAGGACTAGGCACTTCTTATGCAGTCCTCTGCAGCCCTGCAGTTACAGTCGATTAAATCGTCGCGACAGCCAACGACCGCACAAGTGAGGCGTCGACCAAGGCGTATGCGCACGCCGGCCAATCTTTGAAACGCCTCTTCCCCGCTGATGCATAGTCTTCAGACGCAGACTTGCCAGACGAGCTTATTGGGTGACCACAACATAGCTTCTGCATTGCTTTACGTCATGTTGCTGCGCTAATATACCGCCACATTAGTCGAACCTCAACCCGACCAGCTTCTATGCATGAGCAGCGTCACTCGATACGTGGCGTTTCTGAGTGAAGTGACACTCAATGCTTGCCTTTGCTTGGGTCAAGGCGAAGTGCGATGACTGACTGCACGTTGGTGCAGAATCAGGTCATTGATACGGATATATTTGTGCGATGATTAGATTGCAAAACCGGTACTTAGACGACCCGCTTATGCGCCCGCGAATAGTGGTTTTCTCGCGTGATGAGTTTTTCAATGTGGGGTTACTATGTCACCTTAGTTTTGCGCTTTCTACTACTTCTCACTGACCATGCACTACTTCGCTCTTGCTAAATTTGTTAGACAGTCAGTTGGACCTTGCACTCTGCGCTGCTTTAGAATGTGGTCAGATATCAGGAACACCTCAATGTGCAAGGTCGGCATCATTTGGAGTTGCAACAATCCCAGGCCAAGGTGGAGGCTTCGTGGCAACCCGCAAGATACCTAGGGAACACGTGTGTCGAGAGAAAGTCTTCTTTTTGTTGTTCCTCGGAGCACCGTACCTACCTGACTTCCGATGCACCCGCAATAGTCATACCAAGGATCCAGAAACGCTCAGTAATGCGCAGCATAAGGCCTCCCTTAATACCCATATCAAGGGTTAGACTGTACGCCTGGTATTGTATGCATCAGTGATGGTCTTCTTGATGCTGGGGCCAAGGAAGGGGGGTTGTTTCTCCAGGCATCATGTATCAACCATGCTTGCCGCGACAACGCACAGGAAGCCTAAAGGACCGGTACGTAGAAACTAATTATTCGGGGTGGTGAAGAACCTAAAGAAGGAGAGAAGATCAGCATATCTTCTCTCAACAACCCAGAAGAACATGTCTTCAGAATATAGGCTTAAAAACCCGCTTCGGATGTAATTGCACATGCATGCTGTGTTCACTAGTCACTGGAAGAACATGCAGAAAGTGATGCTTGTATCAACGAGATCTTGGGGCTCGATGAAATTGTTGGCGATGATATTAGCATTCTAAACACACCCGTGGCTTGTATTCACCACGTGAACGCGATGCTACGGCTTTTAGAAGAGACACACATTACCGACGCAGAAGTGCTACGAGCCTATTACGATACCCTACAGATAGCTATTGTACACAGAGACCAGGCGAGAATGAGGGTATTTGCTCAACATGCCTACAACTGGAGGGTGGCGCTGGAAGAGGAGGATAGCCTAGAGCCAGGACGACTGAAGGGCTTTGTTGAACGTCCAAGTCCACATAGGATCCGAGGAACAACAAACAAGTGAAATATTTGGTTACAAGAAATACTAGAAGATAATGGTGTTGCAGCTCTTGAAGCGTGGCTTTGGAAACAGCAAGGCACGTCGTAAGAGGGCGAACTCTGTCTGTCAAGATCTCCTGCTTTTACCAATCGAATTGGGCAGTAGACACTTGTATACCAAAGACCAATTACGGATATATGAGTTAGGACAGCCCCGCACCTGAGTTATTGCTTCTTCTCTGCTCTCACATCGACCTTCCCGTTGATATTGTATTATACCTGTCTGTTCACATCGACAGCTCTCTGCACTTTTTGATTCGGGAACTCTTTGTTGATAGCTATGTGCAATAGGCTGCGTAGTGTACTACAAAGATTATTACCAACCATATTTTCTTCCTCATCGCCGGGCATATAGGACACTCTTGAACTAGAAGAGGCTCAAATACTTGTGCGGGCGCCTGCCCGGTCTCGACAACGCCTTAAGTTACAAGAGCTAAGTCTGCAAAATCAAGCGCCGGACTTGTGATGAAGACATGTAAAACATCAAAGCTCGTTCTCTGTGACGTAGACGCGCGTATGGGTGGGATATTATTTACCTTTCACACAACATAGAGGCGGTAATATGGTCCACAAGAGTTGCAAGTTCCTCAATCGGAATAATTTGATCTCTCCCTCCCCTTAAATACATTTTGGCCTTGATGACGTATTTCAGAATCTGTTTGGAGAAGCGACTTATTAAAAGACATTACCAGAGCTAGTATGCCGAACACAGATTGGATTTAGTCCTGCTTCAAGCTGCGCATGTTCCTCAGAGTACCCCCTATCCCTAGAATCACACTCTGAAGTCCATCAACTTCGACTTGAACAGAATACGTTGTAAAACATGTGAAGCCCTTGTTTTTCCCCGTGAATAGTCAATGTCATAAGTAACTCTTTTTCATTATGTAGGAAGAAGCACAACATGGATGTTCGTAGGCGGGCAGCAAAAGCTTTGTATGATTTCTGACTTAGATTGTGATACTTCAGGATCGATATATAACTCCAGCACGGGAAACTGATCTGGCTAAGACTTATAACAAGACGCTCTAAATTGTATTGATAGCATTTTCAGGAATCCTGACGCACTGTACTGAGAATGGAGTCAAGCATGAACACCCATAATCTCCACATTGCATACAATATGATGGTCAAGTATAAGCTCAAGGCAATCAACGACCACCAGAAAATGAGTGATGCAGAGAACTTAACAGTAGATTGAATAGTTCTGTCGAATGATTCTCACTGCTAAATTACTAATTGAACATTGTACATTTACTCTCTTGCTGTTACTTTACCATCAGAAAAGAGAACTTCGACTACGCTTTGGTACAGACCAGAGCATCAAGCCACAGGTTTGTGCAGCCGGCGTTGATGTACGTGTTCCACTTGCGGAAATTAGCGACGGTGATGCCGGCCTTGGAGGCGATCGCATCGCACGAGTCGCCGGAAACGACCTGGTAGTAGCGGGTACAGCCCGGAACTATGCCGGGCATGGGCGCGGCACTGGTGGGCGAGGGTGGAGATGTGGTGGTCACGGCTCCAGGGACACCGGTGCAGATGTAGTAGTCAAGCCAGAGGTTGGAGCAGGAAGCGTTGATCTCGGTGTCTCAGGACTTGAACTACGCAGGTGTGATGACGTCCTTCTGGGCGATAGAATCACAACCGTCGCCGGACTAAATCTTGTAGAAATGGTCACAAATTCCTACAATACCAGGCATGGCGGGGGTGTTGCTGGGGTTGGGGGCCGTGCTAGAGATGGTAGAAGTCCCCATGGTGGTGGGGGGTGTGATAGTTCGCGTCGTTGGTTTGGTGGATGTGATCGTAGGCGAAGGATGGGGAGTAGTCTGACTGCCATCGTCCGTGTACTCGCCGACGATGCAGTACAACTTGCCGGCCTGAAGGTTGGGACAGGTCACGACCGGGATGAGCTTGGTGAACTCTCGGACCGAAATGCCCCAGAAGGCGGACATGTTATTGTAGATCTCGCAGGCCTCTGCCTGGGTGTCAAAGTAACAAGTGACATCACGGGCGACGACAGGTCTCAAACTGCTGGCCGAGACAAGGTTCAGACCCAGACTGAGGAGAAAGCTAAGTAGAAGAAGGTGAATAAGTGCCGCGTGCGTTTTAGTAAAAGGGAAAAAGGAGTGGAGTAAGAACCAAAGTTGAAAGAGTGACTTGTTTGGTGGAGATGATTGGGGCTGAACAGGTACTGTGACGCAGCATAGCATAGCATTCAAGTTGGAGTTCTCACAATGACATCGCCAAGGCCCAATTGTACAAAATGAACATGGTATCAATCCATTTTCCAAGTGAGGCCGCCTTCCAAGGCCACGCTCGGACTGCGCGATGAGATTAGTGTAACTGCGAAATCAATCTGGCTGACAGTGAGAGATGAAGCCGGTCGATAGTCTGTTACTCTGCAGGCTTGGCGGCGGCGTCTCTCATTGCAATTTATTCAGGGTAACACAACCCGGCGGAGGTGACAGAAGTAGGACAGGGTGCCGCAGGCGTTAACCTGATCGGGAAAGAGGATTTTAAAAGAGTCTGCAAGAGTCGGCACTCGGCACAGGGGCTCTCGGCACAACGGTTCTTGGTGAGACGCGCCAAGCGGGGCAGGCGGCTCGCCCCGGCGGAGACAATAAGCCTCATGATCTCCACTCCGTCCTGGCAAGGTCATCTCCAAAAGGACCGCAGCAACAGTCGCAGCAGCTGAAGCAATAAATAGCAGTTGGGTAGTTATTGATCATATTGTCAGCGAATCTAATCTACAAACACAAACAACGCCCCGGTCCGCTTTCCGCCATGCGCCTGGCTTCCCAGTCCATATGGGCCCTCGTAGGTGTCTCTGGCCACCTCTTCGCCATCGCCAGTGCCGCCCGTGTCCTGGATATCGGTCTGGTTTTCCCCCGTACGAACGTCACGTATTCGCCCTCAGATGACTTCCCCATTCTATTCGCCATTCAGAACTCCAAGCTGGCTGAGCATCTCGAGCCCGCTATTTGGTACTCGGTCCTCAATATGACCGGAGACACTGAAATCCTCGTTGAGAGCGTCCACGAGTTCAACTGGACTAGCGCGTCAGAGCATGACCCCTATCTTTTGTGGAGCCCTCTCAGCCTTGGAGGCGAGAGCAAGCTTCGCATCCTCTGGCAGCCGAGCTGGGCGACGTGCGAAGAGAGCAACCAAGATGTTTTTCTGGTGCGCAACGGTACAAACAACAACTTCGTGGTCGATTTTGAGGTCGGAGCGAATGGCCAAAAGGTGGACCTCGTGGCCGCCACAAATAATGGCTATACCGCGAATTGCCCGAACGAGGGAGTGGGTATCAACGTGACTGACAAGACACTCAAGGGTGAGACCAAATCTTTGTCAATTGGTACTTGTGCGGTTCTTGGCTCTTCTTCCCCCACACCAATCTCGAACCCCTGCAAAGTTGAGATTGACAAGGCTACGGTCGAGAGTATGGCAGCCGTCGACCTCGAAAAGAAGTGCAGGGGCTTATACCAGCCGAGCGAGTGTCCAAAAAGCGGTCTTTCCAATCCCCAATTTGCTGTTGCAGGAATATCTACTCTCGCCGCGGCTCTTGGTGCTGCACTTTTCCTCGCTTGATTGGGCCCAATGTGTCGACCCACGTTTTCTCATCTTGGCAAAGTGAAAAGCTCCGTTGGATTACATCTTTAAAGTACGGCATGGCATCATCTCGCGATCTTCCCTGCATAAGGCCAGCTAATTTGTAGCGGAACAGAAAGATGCACGCAGGCTTTTTAGTATCGTGTACCTGGCTAAACTGATCTCACACATTCTTTAAACTGCAGCTCTTTCATCATTTAATCGTCTATGTCAGCTCATATGTGTACATAAATCTTTCTCTTCAATTTCGAGGACCGTCTCCTGCATTACGCGATGCTGCTTGTCGGCATGACAATACCGGACATCTTCGCGGACGACAATGCTCTATGGAGTTGTTTCTTCACAGCCGAGGCATTCTCATGATTGGTTCCTGCGAACTAGAACTCATTATGCGAGCTCTGTAACAATGAGGCCACCTCAACCATGTTGAAGGCAGGAGCTCCTCACATCCGAGGTGCAGTGGCGGCCTCACTGTTTAGCGATCCAATTGGGACCAGTGCGAAGCTTAGGTAGGCAGTGCTTTCGTACTCTCATAATTATCACTTGTTAGCCAGCATCACGTGCTCTATTATATAGTTATCTATAGGGTATATATTCCCTCTTCCTCTCGTTAGATAGAAAGGAACCTAGTCCCTCTTTTCTGCGCCTTGCCTCTGCCCGCACACATCACTTGTTCACACTCCTGCATGATCGCCTATCTCTGTTAATGGGATCTACCTGCCTTTGGTGGTGGTAGGCGACTGTGCCACAACTGCCAAGGGCCCCAGCGTATACTGAACAGGTAGCTACTATCCGGTAGGCTCAATCGATAACTTCTTATTCCAACTATTCTAATTCCATAAAATCACTCAGACGGCCACGGCACAGTTAATTTGAAGTAGAGATGTTGATATTGCGCCAAGGCATCGTCTTCACCCTTCGCCACACCTGCACTGGGAACCTGGAAGTCAAACTTCAGGTTTCTACCCTTGACTAGGGGCACCATGTCGGCCTTCGAGGTCTTGACAGATCTTGTACGTCTTGGCAGTGCAGTGGCCATGGCTAGCACACGCGCTTGTGGGGCTATGGGATTCTGTTTCGGATGGTTGACTGACAATGATCAAGGTTGATAAATAACTTCAACCGCGCTCCGTAAAAATCAGGCGTATTCCAGCAAGAGCAGTAAGAGCAGCAAGCGAATTTTGGTCGTTTAACGGCTGTCTGGTGTCATTCCCATCGATATATCCGGTTATGGCATTACCCTCGTCCCACTTCTCTACAATTAGCATTTGCTAACGTCCCCTTCAGCGTTCTCCCAATAGCATCATGGTGATACTACCACGGCTTGCGGTGGCGCTCGCCGCGTTGGTGACCGTTTTTCCAGACTTAGTTCAAGTTCAGAACTTCTGCTCTGGCTGATGCTCAGATGCTGGACCTGATACCGACAAGTGGTCGGTCTATCCTAATTTCAACCTCATCAAGAGGTGCAAAGAGACCGTATTCTATGGCTTCAATCTGTACGACTCTGTCGACGAGAGATATGCCAGCCATCGTATCGCCGCTTGCACATCCTTTAGTTCAAACTTTGACAACATGAAGGCCACACCGGCCACGGCCAGGCTCTCATCCAGTGCTAAAGTAGCTGGGCCTACCTAAGTCAAACTTCAGCTCGGCTTGTTTAAGAGTAATTTGGCCTCGCTGTGGCCGGAATTAGTGTCGTCCTTACTAGTCTATATTGTGCGTCCTATCATAAGCTCCGTGCTAGATAGCCAAAGACCCATGTGGCATCTCAACAGCAGAGCTGGAGGAGATCATGCCACATTCGTCGAAAGGCTCGAGCTGGGTATGTAAATGACGATGCAAAGCACATATTTAAGTGTCTGAACTTGCCTCCTGTCAGTCTATCAAGCATCTCTACCATCTCATCAATATTCCATTACACACGAACCGCAACATTCGCCTTCTTCTGAACTGTTATCGAAAGAAAGTGCATCAAGATCGTCATCATGTACTCGGTTCGCAACGTTCTCGTTACCATCGCTCTCATATGCGTGGTGCCATTTTCTCTGGGCGCCCCGACACCCACTCAAGTCGACACAGTCACCCCACACAGCATCAAACAGTTCAATCACACTTCCACGGGTCATGGACTCGATGCAGTCGGTGCTCCAAGTCTTCTGGAAGCCGGCGCAGTCACCTGCGGGGTTACTAGCCGGCCGGGCCACGATTGTGCGCAGAACGTGTGCCCACCGGATGAACAGTGCAAGGTCAGCGACGCAGGTAACTGCGTATTTACAAACCCAGCAAACACGCGTCCGGTAGGCTGCAGATACTGCAGGTGCTACAAGACATCGATGTAAAGGCAGCGATCACATTTTTGGCAAGGCTTTGATAGCTGTTGCTAAAAGTAAGGGGGTTCAGGAGATGGCAGAGGCTCTGTAGAAGGATGTAGAAATGCTTGGAATCGTGAAAATAAGGTTGTTCAGTCGCAAAACAGTAGTGATTGATGGATTCACTCGTAGCAAGCTTCAAAGACAAATGAGACCAGTATTCTATGCATTTTACCTAGCTCATCGACTCTACAGCAGTAGAGATTATGTGGAATATCCATCTACCTTCACACCCTCTACCTCGATGCCCTGAATACTCTCAGAGCATCTAATGACACTAAGGTTAGCGGCAACCCCATATCACAGATGCGGACACACATTCATGCAGGTTTTCCCTCATGCTTGTAGTCGAAGAGCGTCTACAAAAAGTGCTTCTTCTATACAACTTCATGCTAGCATTCTTTTCCTCTCCCTGATATGAGCGACTATAGAGCTTCTATTATCTACAAACTATTTGTACATGTACATTCTGCCGAAGAAAAAGTTATTTTGCTCTCTAGCTAGTTAGGTTGTGGTTGTGCTTTTGGTTCACCAATCGCTAATTCGAAGCAAAAAACTCTAACGTATTTATCATCTCCATGTCTTGTCCGTGTCTGGTAATATTGGTTACAGAGGTGCAAGGTTCTTTATCGTTAAACAATAGCTTCCACCCAGAATGGTCAGCGCACGTTCATCTATAGTAACATACACAGAAATGTCTAACGTCCTTGCGTGTTCCCGCACTGCAGAAAAACCTTCATTGGTCTTCTCACAGCCACTCACAATAACTGATTTGATCTCCGGACACCAACTTTTCTTCAACTGTATCAAATCAAGAAGAAACGCCTTGTCCAGGTCCGCAAAATGGCAATAGTGTAGGTCCAGCCGTTCCAGCGAGGCTGGGAGATCTTGAACTTTGACGAGCTTTTCGAACTCGATGGCCATGTGCGTGAGACTCTCAAAATCGCGGAATGAGGGATATGTGTAAACACAGTCTTCGAGGTGTTCTATCTCTTCTCGAAGCTCTGGGTCACTGAGACTGTAGTGGTGGCGGAAGTCCAAATGGAGGGTGTGCAGGTTTTGCCTGTGTGTTTGAAGCAACGCCTTCACAAGCTCCCGTGGCGTAACTAACAGCTTGTAGCCTACATCCCACAGCCATCTATAGCGAGTTCCGTCAGGAATAATAAGCTTGAAAATAGTCAAACAAGGACATGCTTGTAGTAGCTTTTCCATCGTAGTCAACGGCCCTATGCACCAGAATAGTTCTGCAGCTGTGGGTGTCAGAGTATTGACTGCGCATGAGCCATCCAGAGTGTCTGGCACATCGCTCTCAGATGAAAACCTTTCGAACAAAGGGTACCGCATAAGAGGTACATAGTCTTCTATGTCGACTGGTCCGTCCTCGTACTGCTTGTGCCTAGAGATGCCAGATTAGCTGCGTTCACCCAAAGTCACACGACCAAGAACCGAACCGATGATCCGTCTCGCTTAGAGTAGGCACAACCACTGAAACCACTTACAGATGAAAAGTCTTCAGCTTGGACAAGGTTGAGAGATCAGCCCGTATCTCATGAATGCAATGCATCAAAGATCGTGGTGCTTCGATTTGAGCCGTAAGCTGAAGGTGCTGTAAATTTGGCAATCGAGCCAGGACTTGCACAGCAAGCGGGTAGTAACACAAGTCAGGTTCAATTTCGGAAGCATGACCTCCTATCAACGCTGAAAGTTCCATGAAGATTGTATCGTGCTTCAGAGCAGGCCATTCATAACGCACTCCCCGGTCATTGAACAAGGCCAGCTCTTTGGTTTTCTGAGCCAGCAATGGATGTTCAGTCAAAGTTCTGAGGAAGAGCTTGAGATGAACTAGGGGATCCGTTGCTGACTCGACTATTCGAACACATGAATAGAGTGCTGGCTGTGCAACGTCGAAAAGCATGCGTGACGTGTGACATAGATAAAGTAATGCTCTGACGTCAGATGCATTGCCTGCGCTGAGAAAGAAGATAATATTAAGCAGTAGTTCAGTGGACAAATCTGTAATTCTAGCCATCTCGGAACAGATATAAATGGCAAATATTATAAAAAAGTCGTTTGCAGATAGCTACACTACTGATATATAGTGTACGAAGAAGCTCGTTTCTATCGAGTCCTAGGCTTTGCGCACAGGTTTTGTCATATAAGTAGGCTTTGCAACCCAGGTTCAGCTACTCTAGCTGCGGGGCATATCGACTGTGCGCACAATAAGCTCGGGCATATACTTTCCGCGCACATATAGTTCCCGCGCACCCCACCCAAAGCAGCACAAGGTATTAAATTGCGATTATTGCACACAACAACAATTATATTTGCCACTGAGTACACATAGAGTTAAGAGTACGAGCTGCTACCTCTGCTGCTGCTTTTTGAGCTTCTTTTTCTGGTGTAGTACTGTCTTGTTGAGCCTTTAGAGCTGCTGCCCGATCGAGCGCAGCCTTAATACTCTCAACGTTGCTAAAGCGTTCATTTGGATTAATATGAACACGCTTTCTTGATTGCGTAACCCTAGTACTATCTAATTGATATTTGAGTCGTTGATTCTCTGCCTGAAGCTCTGCTGCCCTAGTGTTGGCTGCTGCAATAGCCTTACCTGCCTTGCCAAGAACAAGGCGGGTACTCCGTGAGAGAGTCTCTGACAATAGCAACGTTTGCTGAGCCTTGTATAGGGCCTGTGAGCTCTGAGGGGTGTTGAAGACTGCTTCTGATGTAGCAGTATCCTGGTTGGTGGGTGGTGGAGTACTTGGGCGCCCAGATATCTGAGATGAGTGCAGTACTAGCTGGGGATTGTATGGGCAAAGGCCAGCAGCCTTCCAACCAGCTCTAATTACTCTCTCTTGCAGTCCTTCTTCTCTTGCCTTGTTGTATGATGTAACAAAGCGCTCTTTCTTGATAGGTGCTGCGTCATCAAGTGCTGAGAGAGCTTGGATCTCGTTTCGATAGCGTGATTTGACCACTGAGAAAGGAGCAAGATCAAGAGGCTGAAGCAGGTGTGAGGCGTGAGCAGGGAGGTAGAGAAGGTGTATTTTGTGAAGCTTGCAAAGCCACATAAAGTCAATTGGTGTGTGGGAGCCATGGCCATCAAGGAGGAGCAGTCGATAGCCAGAGTGTGATGGTGAAGTACTTGGTATAAAGATACGCTGTAGCCATTCAGATCCAATTAAATTTGACGTCCAACCGTTCTCTGAGGTTGTGTAGAGCCAGTCAGGTACACCAGCAGCTGGAAACCACGTGGATTGGAGATGCTTGCCCTTGAATATGACTAAGCACTGAAGCTTGATGCCAGTAGCTGAGCAGGCCTCAATAATTGACACCCACTCACGATCCTCTGGGGATTTGGTATAAGCTTTCTTCTTTGACGAGCTTGCGAGTACTTGGTGGTTTGTACATACTCCAAGTGCGACCCCAGTCTCATCCATATTCCAGATATCTTCATACTGTATACCCAGCTCGATTCTAGTACGTTCGAATAGCTCAAGGAAGGCACGCACAGTCTCGTAGTTGGCACCAGTAGTACGGGCGCTCTCAATCGTTCTGCCAACCACTGATGCGACGCGTGGGTTGCGTGCAATGAAGTGAGGTACCCACAGTTGCCCAAGTGGCTCGTGGTCACCGTTCATGTGAAGGATTCGGGTAGCCATTTCTCGAACGCGGAGGTGTGAGGGTGGTTGGGCGCGTGAGTCCTCATCAAGTATCCAATCTACTAGAAAGGTCTCTTGCTCCGGAGTCAATCGCTGCTGTTGTTGATGAGCTATCGCGTGTGGTTGTTGACCTCGTCGCCGACCTCGTAGCGTAGATTCAGCAATCCCGTACTGCTCAGCTGCCTTACGCAGGCTTGTAAAAACACCAGAATTATAATCAGCAATAGCAGATTGTATAGCAAATTCCTTAGGATCCATTTTAGGTGTGTGACGTTGATAATATTGAGGTTTGGAATCAATTGACGCGTTGAGGTGGGGTGCGCGGGAACTATATGTGCGCGGAAAGTATATGCCCGAGCTTAGGTATTGGACAGTGTCGCATGTTAGCGCCCAACACTCCGTCTCGCGGCACAACTGTCAGTTCCCCACCATCTCTGCATACTGTAATCATACCCCAGGATAACAAAGAGACCATCCAGATTGGTGTGCGCATACGAATAGCGCGAACAAATATTCGCCTTCGCAATCAAGCTCGAGGAAGATGTTCACATGGCCATATGTATGCCTACAGCCTCTTTGATTTACCCCTTTCGCATGCATGGCGCAAACCTTCCGAGGCGCAGTCGTGCATCTTGTCTGATCAACCGGTTGAAGATCGAAGCTGTCTTATGATCCGGCAATCATCCATCTTCATTTTTTTTGGCGCTTTGTTGGCCTTTCTCGTCGATGAACTGTACCCTATTATCTTTGATGAATGTGCAGCCGAGCACAGCCTGATCAGATGGATGCACGTACGTGGTGTTTGCATCACCTCTCGTTTTGTAAGGCGAGTTGAGTCTGCGCTTGTGGGTTGTCCTCAGTGGCTGCGCTTCGCCTACCCTTGCGTCTGCAATCCATTGGACACAACGCCTTCACCGGAACTCTTAAATAGGTATTTGACCTCCGCCTCCGCGCACGCCCTGAAAATGTTGATGTCTGCACTCTATTCGATGGCCTTGCACTCGCGTCACGTTCACTCGATTATCTGCTCCTCAAAGACTGCACTGAAAATTTGATGCAGTTCAACGACTCTAATGCTTGAATAGCATACCTCCATGGGGCTCGCATACGAGAGCATTTCAAATTGGCCTTAGCCCACAAAGCTATGCGCCTGATCTATTGCCGCGCCGATGGTACGCTGGAAATAAGAGAATTCCACAAACGCGACATTCCGCCATATGCCATTCTCTCACACACGTGGGGTGACGACGAAGTCACCTTTCAGGATTATCTTAAAGGAAAGGCGACCTTACATCAAGGATTCGAAAAGATATCGATTTATCAAAAGCAAGCGCTGGAGGATGGATTGAACTATATCTGGGTTGACACATGCTGTATTGACAAACAAAACCATGCCGAGCTTTCTGAAGCGATCAATTCCATGTTTCTGTGGTACAGTAGAGCAAGCAGATGTTATGCTCATCTGTCGGACGTCTCTTCGCTTGATCCGAAGACCAAAAAGATGCAGCCGAGTAATGTTTGGATGGAACGCTTCCAAGGAAGTCGATGGTTCACGAGAGGTTGGACGCTGCAAGAGCTTATAGCACCTGGATCTGTTGAGTTTTTCTCTTCTGAGGGTCATCTATTGGGCAACAAGCATTCCCTGGAGCTCAAAATTACCCAAATCACCGGTGTGCCAACAGATGCCCTCAGAGGCCAACCGCTGCGTTACTTCTCAGTGCGGGAGCGTTTCGCATGGGCAGACTATCGAGAGACAAGTAAGGAAGAAGATAAAGCATACTGCCTTTGTGGAATTTTCAACATTTTCATGCCTTTGCTCTATGGGGAAGGAGAAGACAAGGCACGCAAGCGACTCGAAAAACATGTCCGTGAGTCCCAGGATGATGAGATGGACTATCACTCCGATGATGACCACGGTTCGTTTGTCTTTCCCGGCAACTACAAGGCTTATGAACGTGGCATGGATACTAAGGGTATTGAAGTCATGAAGAGAAGGAGATCTTTTGACAATAGTACCGGAATGTCGCGATCACGTGCAGCAAGAATGGCCTTTGCTCGAAAAGCGCCTATTGACTCTCCAACCATTCTTGATTCATGGCACCAAGCGCTTTGTCTTTCTCGAGACATTACAATTGAGGCGGACCCCAACTCGATTTTCCAAGCAGCACACATGTCCTTCCTCAATGCTGTCTACTGGGATGAACGGCCACACTTTAAAACCTTCACAAACCAACAAGAGATGATGGCAGACATCCTCGGTCACTGCCGCAAGACTAAGCATTCTTCGAAATTGATCACGGCCTGCCAAATTATCGATGACTTTTCAGCGCGCTGGACACACTTTTTTGCAGCGATTACATTTGCAGTAAATGTTGATCTGGAATGGTCTTGCACACTTTGGGGCGCGATCAGATTGATATTTGTGGTACGTAAAACTACTAAGATGTTAGGGTGCACAAGAGTCATTGCTAATCAATTCCCAGCGAAGCTTGAACTTCCAGAACCTATTTGAAAAGCTAACTTATTTGCTTGGAAAGATCAGACAAGAATTACCCAGTTATCAAGATTTTATGGGATGTCTTGAAACTGATCCTAAAGAGCTCGTTAGAAAAGATCTGGGGCAAGCATTGGGTTTCGTCTACGCTGACATACTTCGATTTTGCCGTGACGCGTGCAGGCTTTTCAGAACTTCGCTTAGTGGTGAGTAAAAAGATCTTACCACGCCGTTGTACTAAAACTCTTCCTAGATCTTGAACAACAAACGGATCCAGTCATTGACATACTGTTCGTTCCATTCAGCCTTCGTTTCCAGAGTTTTCTGGCAAGGCTCCATGAGCATAAGATCCTCTTTGCTGTAGATTTGAGAGCAGGAAGGTATAAGCTCTTGACTGCTTTCATCGAGAAAGTCTTTCAACGCCTGAAGGAGCGCGAAGACTTCATTCACGACAAAACGACCTGGCGATTTCTAACGAATGAAAGAAATGACTGCAAAGGTGAGTGCATAGAGCACGGACGCGTCATGTTAATTAAGACTTTGCTGAACACTCAAAGATGCTAACCGTACTTCCGCCGTCAAATGGGTCCTGCCTCCAGATTTTCGTACAGACTTTGATAAGGCCAAGAAGGCCAGAAGCTCAGGCTCATGTACCTGGCTCCAATATTTCCCTGCCTATACAACATGGAAGGCGTCGTTGCAGCCACCCGCAGTAAACGAAACAATAGGCTGGAGAAAGTCATCACCGTGCAACGTTCCAATCTTGTTACTTGAAGGTAAAAGCCCTGTAATCTAATCTTGTGACTCTACTGAATGTCTTTGACAATAGGATCTGCCGGTTACGGAAAGACTGTTCTCTCGACAGCCATGATTGAAGACCTCGAGTTAACCATACCCCGAGATGTGAGGGCGGACAGCAATCCAGTGGATCCAAAAGTCGTGTATTTTCATTTCAACGCCCAAAAGCCCGGTCAGCGAAGCTTCTCTGACGCTCTTCGCGCGGCAGCAGCCCAAGTCATCGAACTCCTTGCTGATAACTCTGATGTCATGGACCTCTTATCTGTGTGTAGGATGCAAGAGAATGGCAGTCGACACATGGCCACAACACATGAGCTATCAGACTTTCTGCTACTTGCTGTTCGAAGGTTGCCTTCGGCAGCTTTTGTGTTCGACGGGATTGACGAATGTCATGATTTCGAAGATTTATGGCCCTTTCTCTCTACCACTTGCGCCGATACAAGTATCAAAGTCCTTCTCTTAGGACGGCCTGGAACTACGATTCCTCCAGAATATGCACATCTTGTTGAACGCCACTGCCTTCCTGGAATTAACCAACTCGACATCTATACATTTTTTGTTCGTGAGCTCAGCACTATGCAATGCCTCGGTCAATTGGATAAGGATGTTAATGCTGAACTCACGGCGGACACTCTCGCTTCATGCGCTAATTCGAGCTTCCTGTGGGCGAGTCTCATCATGTCCTATTTGCGAAGCCCAGCACTTAGTCTCAGCGAAAGGAAGCAGGAGATCTGGGATCCCAATCGACTGGTCACCATACCTCGGCTGTACTCTGAAATGCTCCAGCAGTTTGAGGGCCTGTACCCCCAGGATCGTGATCTGTTGATCAGGATATTCCGAGTACTCGTATTGTCAAAGAGACCACCAACAATCGAGGAGCTCGGAGCTGCGATAACGATAGAGCCAGGACGCAAAATATCAACCGAGAGTCGTCGTGTGGGTTTGATGGAAACCCTACAGAGACTCTGTGGTACATTGGTCGAGATTGGGCCATGCTCTACTGTCCTCTTCTCACATTTATCTTTTCGTAGCTTCCTGCTATCGAATGAAGCCATGAACATGAAGAGTCCTTTTCGAATCGATCTGACATCGAGTTCTCTCTGGATGTCCGGAGTATGCCTGTCCTACCTAGTTCATGACGTACCGCCAGGACTACTGAGTGGAAAACCTGACACGGAAGCCGACAAACTTGAACTGATAGCTAGATTTCAATTCCTGGAATATTCTGCTCGTTACTGGGTAGAACATGCAGCTGATGCACTACAACTCATGCCTCATACATTACATGGGCTAATTTCTGATGGTTACCAGCTATTCCAACAACTCGGAATCTTCCTCGGCAATAAATCTTCCATCTCGACTTGGATTGAGGCTTGCTGGAGCTGGAACTTTCGACCATCTGTCGAACCATTATGGCAAGAGCTCGAAAAAAGATTGGGGTGCCGTGATATCAGGAACATGCAAGACCCGATGCAAGCGCATGCAAGGAAACCACTTGATTGTATTCATGATCTTTCGAAAGATCTAAGAAAGCTTGAGGAACAATGGAGCCACTTACTGGCTGTAAGGCCGTATGAAATCTGGGGCCCCAGTGTTTCTGCATTTCTTGGACCGATGTCGTGGGCATACAACCATGAGGCGAAAGTAATTACCGTCCCAGATGGCAAATGGAGCGAGTACTTGGGAGAAACAATTTTCAAAGTGTCAAAACTCTCAGGATGTGGCCAATTTTTGGGTGTCCTCATAGTTTCACGACCCATTGCTACAAGACTAAGCTTCACCGGGTATTCTGGAGAGTATCAATCATGCGCATGTAGTCTGGGCATGTGCGAATGCAGTCAACCACAAACCCAGGTCGATCTCGAAGGTATTGTGGCTACCTATCAAGTTCTGGAACTAAAGTCTGGTTTCCCAAGCATCAGGTACTTCACAATAGACCTTGATCCCGAAGATGTCCTCGAGGTTGAATTGGCAGCAAATGGCCAGGAGTTCAGGTTCCCTGTCAGTTTCACGTCTGACATGAGTCAAATCTCGGTCCTCCGCAGTTTATATTGGGAAGACAGTCCGGGGAACCTCAGGCAACAGAGAATCACTCTTCCGTTAATTCCACTTGGCGTCGGCAGCTGTAACCTTTTGTGCGCAAAATACCGGAGGCTGTTCTCGCCTTGTGGACAATACCTGGCACATTTTGAACGACAAAGAGACTTCAATGATTCTTCGGAGGGATTCTGGAGCCTCACAATCTGGGAGAGACAAGTCACAGATGCCTATGTTACGAATGTCGTTGCTTGGCAAAACATTGCATCTTTGAGCGACGTTTATGGCGATTACTTGATCGATGGCAGTTTTGCACTGAATCCGCGATATCAGGTCGTTGCTTTCATGGAAAATGTCCCAAACCGTTTAGCTTCAGTCAGCCAGACCTCTTTATGGAACTTTCGGACCGCCCCGACTGGCTCGTGTGTGGAAAGACAAGCAGCGAAGAATGTGTATGCGACGGGCCTCCAAAATCTAAACTTTTCGCCGTGCGGGGGCTTCCTTTCTGGAGACCACTTTTATTATAAAGAAAAGCGGCTGATCAATATACAACAACACATGGTCGACGCTTTCCCCATGATACCGCTTGTTCGAGGCATGTATGCCGAACGAGGGCGTTCAGAGTATGCAAAGGGTGGTGACAGCGAGTCACGCACAATTGCCAAATGTCCGGAGGAAAAGTGGAAGAAAAAGAGCGGCAAAAACAAGAGACAGAGGAAGACGAAGATTCTTGGAAGTGTGAGCGAAGACGAATCACCGACAACTACAACGTCGCAAACCTCCATGACTACTACGCAACACACATCTCGAAGACTAACAACACACAGCGATCCTGCAGCACTGGCAGACTATCAAACCTTGCCGTCATCAGATATGCTCACCGTCGGTACACGAGACAATAAGCCGGTACTGCAGACAATACGGACTTACTCGGACGGGGCGGTGGTCTTGAAAAGCTTTTCCTCAAGCGTGGACACGGAAGAATGCTTGCTCTTTTTGCCAAATGGGACGCAAAAGTCTGTTTCCTCGGCAGTCTTGAGCAACAACGAAGACTCCGATCAGATCCGTATACTTTTAACGCCCAACTTCCGAGACACGTATACGTGGAACGATCCGTTGATCCGCCAGTCTGCGACTGTTGTTTCACGTCCTATCGAGTCCATACTCGAGTACAGAGTACCACATGATGGCCACAGCATTGTGAGTTTTGGGCCTTTGGAACAAATCATATTGAGCTGATAGAAACAGGTATACCGAGCTGGCGAACTCGCAAGGATACCAGAAGGGAGCGCACAGAAGCGGATCCTTAAATGATCAAGGGCGAAATGTATAACACACGACACAGGCGCTTTCAATAGCGCATAAAAGGGATTTTTATTGTCCATGAGCTTTTTACATGCTTCCACATTAGCAGATCTACTAACAATTAAATAAAATATTGGCAGGGATGACAGCAGAGCGATGATTGTGAGCACATTCTTGCCTACCATTGATATTACCCGCGGCAGCTGATCCTCCTCGAAATGCAATGAAAATCCGCCCGAGATGGCTATTTGGAGGCTCGGAACTGAAACCTTTCATCGAAACGTCTGCGGGTATGTTCGTGTAAGATGTGCAAGGGATAGATATACCTCGCACGCCTAATCCCTTGACGAACAGGCACGAAGGTAGCAAGAGAAGACAGCATTTAGAGCGATCGTTCGCTAGTGGTTCCTCACCTAAATACTAACTCGCAGCCACGTCGCCTTGTTATACCTACGCCTTCGGCGCTGTTGACTTCTCTACTACCAACTCACCTAACAGCCGAACCCTCATGCCACTGGCCACCAACTGCCCAAAAGTGGCCCCAAGCCCGAAACTTTTCATCAGCCATCCTCGCAACTCCGCACCAACCACACTATCAGTCCCAAATGTCATGAGATCCTCGTCGACATCCACGCTCGCCGCTAGTAAGAACAACAGCTTGGCAACCCGCTCCACCAGCACAGCGCGCGCCGATTCCTGAAGCTCTTCTCGAACTTGCTCATCGAGCTGAGCGCTACCGCTCCGTGCATCTCGAACTGCCGCTGCTCTTGCTATTTGTGAGTGGAGATGTTCCATCCTGTTCTCGATTGACACCAGCTCTAGCTCCGTTCGCTTATATCTGCTGTCGGGGTGGAGTGTGCACAGTGCATCCTGCGCGGGGGGTGATGCAGCTTCCTCGTGTAGCTGCTCGGGTGAAGTTGCGCCATATTCTGGTCTTTCACGTATTATTTAGGGTCGAAGTCGTTGGGCGGTTCTTCGAGAGTTGGGCTTGGGGTCATCACATTGACTATGGTTTCTGTGGCACTTTCTGCCGCTGGTGTTCTGGACATTGTCTGATGTGATTGAATAGGAGTATACAACGATTTATTCCATCAACAGACCCTACGTGCAGGGGCTTAAGAAGAGGCATCCACTTGCATTTCCTGGTCGGATTTTCTCCCTGAAATGAATTTAAATCGTGGACGCAACAACGTCTCACCAAGCTATACCTTGCTGCTGATGTCCATCACCGCCTATTTCGCATCTCGCTCTAGGCTATCTACCTCAGGTAGCAGACAAAAAGCCAAAAACATACAACAGCGGGTATTCGCTAGTGGTCACCCACCTAACTACTAATCCGCCGGTACGTTGCTTAAATAGGGCTGAGCGAACGGGAAGCCTTGTTTTCAACGTCCTATGGTCGTATGTAGGAGTCGTTGTTCACAGCACCATACATGATGTTTGAAAAAATATTGAGTAGTGTTGTTTCGCATAGATAGCTAGCTTATCACACTAGAACTTCATCCCTCGCGTCAGCGCGAGTCCAATTACCCGATCATATGCAACCGAACGCCGATTTCAGCGCCTCACCCCATAATCCAGACACGATGCGCGCTGGAAGTAGATAAAAGAAAAACGCCGTGCAATGGGTAAAGACGAATACCACCCTCGTGTGCTTGCTCCGTAAATATGCAGAATGAGCTCCCTCTTCGTGTTCGTGACAGCTGCATCATACTCAGCGTGACGATGTCAGTGCCTTGTTCAGACGCGGACGACAGCGCCGCCAGTCCAACGCAGGCGGCGCAGACCCAGGCCGGTACCTCGCACGGCTTCCTTGCCACAGCTGCCTGCCTCGGACCCAACCGCGCCCATCTGGCCCATGGCTTCGGCGTAGCCAGCCTCGTTGCCCACGACGTAACCTGCAGAGAAGCTAAGTGCACTGACGAGGACGACAACGCCGGCGCTGACAACCCAGGTAAACAGTGTGGGACTAATCTCCTCGATCAAGGTGCTCTGTTTGTGCATCTTCTTCCGTTCTCTGCTGCTACTCCGTGCGCTGGCGACAGCAGGGCTGGCCTTGCGCTTCGACTTGTCGGATGGGCTGCTGCTCGTGGCGCGAGAGGATGAGGCGTTGGTCGCTTCCTCGACGACTTCACCCAACGCTACTGACTCGGGCACCATGCGGAGGGATGTCGGGTCGATGCGACTGGATGTAACGGTCGGTGCAGGTCGGGTCTGGCCAGGCTTGGGAAGACCCCTGACTGCTGCGGCAGCAGAAAGAAGGGTGGAGAGACTAGCTCGAAGCGCCTCGTCATGATCAGCCTGATGACTGGGAGAAATGATGTTATAAGGCGTATGTTGTGGGTATGAGTGTTGCCGGGTAGTGCCTGGTCTTGCGGCGGGTCTTCGTGACGGGTAGAGCGTTCCTGACTGCGGCCGGACGGCATGCTCGGTGCGAGGGTGCGAGAAAGCGTTCGGACGAGGTTGGAAGTGTCGAGCAGTTGATCTTGGATAGTTAACTGCTGTTGCGTTCTCGTCGTCATCATCTTCCTCCCTATCCGACATGGTATCGGAAGAGGCAACGGAGTGTAGCCCACGAGGACTAGGATGTACTTCCTGCCTGAGAGGAGAAAGTCCAACATGCTCATTCGAAGAGGTCATAACTCTATCTGACTCACTCTCACTTTCGTCGTATTCCTCCTGGCTACTGTTGCCTCCACCAGCGCGATGGCCAGCACCCGTTTGGAAGCGGCCACCACGTAGTCGTCTGTTTCTCCTGTACAAATTCGAATCGTGTTGAACTGTAAGGCCTGTTGTAACGATCTCGTCGGTAGCCGAGGACAAGGAGGATGAGGATGGCCTCGAGCTGAGGTCGATCCAAGACTCTAGAGCCACCATGTTAGCTCGTGGACAGTCAAAAGGGGCACGTGCAAGTAATCAACAAACGCTTTGCGACCCCTCTGGAAGGATAAGAGAGCTATTTCATAGTCTACCTACCCTCTGAATGTTGTCTAGATGGTGACGACCTTGGATGTGAAGAAGCCATGTTTGGGTTCCGTGTGTACGTATTCTCAGAATATGCACCCTGCAGTTGCGGGTGGTGATCTTGCATAACAGGGTCTGCGAAGCTGTGCGACGAACAGATGCAGACGACTGCCTTACTGTTTCACGCAATGCGTAGGCGTGAGGTGGAGAGATGCGCGCAGGTGGATCCACCAAGACCAGCTCCGATCTCGCTTCTTTGTCTTCGGGCGTTGTCTGCGCTGAGGGGCTCAGGGGCTCAGTAGAGAAAGTGCGTGTCGGAAGGAAGAAACAATAACGAGCTGCACCCCGCGAGCAGCCAAACTACGCTGTTGGCCTCAGATTGCGCGTGGCTATCGCTGCACTTGGAGATACCACGATGGGACCGCGGTTCGGCGCTACGCCACAGGCTGCCTCGACGATCCGGAGCGCAGTGACGTCTAGGGCGGGGTGTAGTGGGGCACCGGAGGTTTGACAGATTAGAGCTTGGGGAAGGAGGAAAGGAAACAACAAAGAGAGCAAGTATGGGGGTTGAAGTAGAAGTCTAAGGCAAACTTTACCTGAGGTAGGAGCAGACGTTCCTGATCCCGTGTGCTGGCCAGCCTCTTGGGCTGGGTCACGTAGACAAACAGCGGTGGATGTTCGCATGAACGAATCACGCTACACTCCGGCACACCTATTGCCTGCAGCCTAGCTGTTTATGGTGCTCACCTGGCTTGGTACAAGACATTCATTGCGCAGCCCTCAGTCTTCTGCCTTGCATCGAACAGTCTTATTAATGTTGCGCACCCCTTTTGCACGTCGCTACCGCAGCACCGGATAATAGCTACTTGCCCAGATCTCGTGCTTGTCTTGTAGTACATCGGTCGTACACGATTCAGCACGTCATCGAAGCGAGTATGAGAGCATGAGATTGTGCTTTAGTCTGACATGTACTTTCACAGACCGTAATTGGTGATGCGCAGCCCTTCACTGCATGAGTCGTTTGCTGCCGAAATCTCCTTCTCTCACAGCGCAATTCACTAGCAGAAAATACAACGCCACTATTATGCAGATATATGAGTAACATATGCTCTCAATCGACAGCAAAAGACATGAGCCCCAGAAAATCCCGTTGGAAACGACACAGTGGAAACAACGCAGCTCTAATGCCAGTACCAATCTCGTAGGCGTTCGTGATAATAAAAATGTAAAGGTCGAAGTGAATACAAAACTCCGAAGAGGACAGAAGTGCCCAGCTTCCCTCCGCCCTTGGCTGAAATATGGTACACTGTGCGGTGGCATGCGACGCGGAGTCCGATTACGATGTGAAATTGGTGCTCACGTGAAGCCGTGGTGGCCTGCCCAGGTGCACTGATCTAACTTGGCCAGGACTCACTTTGTGAGTATTGGTTGACAAGTCTCAAGATTAGTTCTTCTTATCATCTTTCTTCTTCTTGTCGTCCTTCTTAGCCGGCTTCTTGAAGAAGTCGCTGATCCCATCCTTGAACTTCTCCCAAGGATTTCGGTTCAAGCGGTTGCTGAGCTGCCTGTAGTTGTACATCTCAGCCCAGCAATCGCGGCCCCACTCGCAGCCAGCCATGTTAACAAGGAAATCGCGGTCCCTCTCTTGGTAGTGTATGGAAACGTCGTCGCCCTCATCGCCGCACGCGCCGGGCGGAAAGCTGTTGATCTTGCGTTGGTGCAGGAAAGCGACATGCGGTCGAATCCAGGGCTGGTTTTGATACATATATTCGAAGGCGTCCTGCTCCTTGTGTTCCCACTCCATGTGCTTTTGTTCGTAGCCGACAGGATCCCACCAGATATCCAGTAATCGGTCCGTCCAGACGCTCCTTCGCAACATGAAGGAACCCAAATTAAAACCACCGCAGTCCTGGGGTACAAGCATGTTGATGGACTCCACTCGGCCGTCACCGACAGGTGAACGAGTTTCGGGGTCAAGGTACTCGTCAGTCAGTGGGTGGGAGATATTAAGCGGGTTGTAGTAGTTGATATCGCGGTACGTGATGTCCTGGAGGTTCTTGAAGATGTGCTTCTGAAGGGAGTAAGAAGGTTCCATAATAAAGGTGTTGGTATCAAGCCACCAGAACCTGCAATGGTCAGTCATCATAGCTGCTGGTCATGTAATCGGACGTACCACTCAGCCTGAGGATATTTGCGCATGGCGTTGCGAATAGTGTCGACTTTCTCCCAGCTCTCTCTCCACTCGTGTGCGTAGCGTTTCTTTGTGCTCATATCTACGATCTCTAGATCGTAGCCCCACTTCTTGGTGTACTTCTTCTTGTTCTTGACGCTGTCACGCTCGATTGCCCATTCGCGAGGGCCCTTCCATTCCATGACACCACCACCTTGGTTCGCCGCCAGGATGATAACGTACTTGTTGCCGCCGCCAAAAAGAGCGGATCGCCTGTACATTCGATGCAGAGCTACACGCGTCAGCGGTGGTCACGAAGAGAGCGCGCTCTGTACTTACGTGTTGCATAAAACATGATGATGCTGAAAACAATAAACAGTACCACTCCCAGTGACCGTCTGAGGCGCCAAAGGTTCCAACCGACACGGTTCATCATCTGCGTCAGCTTGTTTCCTGGGGTCCGCCCACGTCCAAGTTTCTCTTTATCACCGTAGCTAATAGGCAGGCTTGTGGATATCTTGCGGAAATGCTTCGAGAAGAAGCCCTGGTTCCTCGGGGTGAAGCTCGGGTATCCTTTCACCTCAGCGCTCCGAGCCTGGGCTGAAGCCCAAGTAACGTTTTGCAAAGGGCCATTTGATCCCCCTGAATCATACAGCGTGTTCAGACCAGGACTCGACCAGCCTCCGGGTCGAGGTGAGGGCGATCTCGACATGTCGTGAGCGGGTGTGCCTGGAATAGTGGGCAGGCCTTCGCCCAAGGAGCCACCCGAGAGGCCACTTGTTGTCCCTAGTCGATTGGGAAGGCCAAGATTGAGGTTGGGTGGGAGGGTTTTTGCGGCAGATGAGCGCCGTCGGCGTTGGCCAGCGTTACTGGAGAAGGAGGACTGGGAAGCCAGCGTGACTTTATCGGGGTTGTAAAGTGCGCGGAATGCACAGGGGGGCACCGACGGCGCGTGGCTCCTGGCAGCAGGGCTGTCAGGCTGTACCGATGCTTAACGATAAGCAATGCGCGGCAAAACGCAAGGCGGGACAGTTGCGATGAGGCCAGCTGGCTGCGCCCTGAAGCTTTTCGGTCGTATTGCGAGGCGGTCGCACTTGCAGCGGGAGGACAGGGAGCGATGCGGTGCAACCTCTAACGACGGTTTTGCTCGGGCAACTTGGAGAGCACAAGAACTTGTAGCACGGCTGTATGCAGAGGAAGGACGCCTGCAGCCGAAAAGGAGCTCCTTGCGATTGACAAAATTACCCTTCTGAACCTCCCGCTTGGCGAGCTTCTGGTCATTGGGAGGCCCTGACTAGCGATCTAGCACCGGGCCCACACGATCTACCCTTTTGCGGCGGCATCATCATCAACAACCGTAACGTGGCCAACACGCACTCTCAAAATAGGCGATCAGTTCAGGGTTCAAACGGCGCGGAAAGGGACTTGCTCTGGTAACACGCCGGCTATGGTGCGTTGCATTGTCCGCTCGTGTTGCTGACCTCTCATGTGGACTTGGCAAACCTCGCAGAAGGCTAAAAGGAGTCAATGTCCTGATGAGCAAAAGTTGACGTGCATCTATCCCTTAGGACATACTCAACGAGGTCTAGGTATCCGTATCAGACATTGCTGGCATATCTGTACATCCTTGTCCAATGCACGACAATCTAGAAGCAGGAGCCATCAGACGATTGAAAGGTCAGACTCGACGCTGCAGACATCCTCCTCGCAAAGACACGACTTGTTGCATCTGAATGCACCACGGTAAGTACGTCGTCGAATGTTCACTTACGTAACTTCCTTGACATGCCATTCATCTGCGTCGACCTCAGCTGCGCACGCGGTGGTGCCAGCTTGGGCATTGATATGAACGTGGTTTGTCTGAGACTATCTGTTGTTGCTCATAATGCAGACGTTCTGACACTCATGTCTCAAACAGACTGGAGCAGACACGCGACTTCAATGCATCAAGATTGCGTGTCGCAGCCAAAAGTCGATGGCTTGAGAAGGTTACACACGTAAAAGAGTGCGATCCAATGGTTGGCGCTCAGCAACAGCGGGCGCTTACGCTAAGTCGTGCCTGCCTCCTACTGGCTGACCCCTCATATTGCCTGCCACAACATCCACCTTGGCCTCTAGAGCGTCTCAGTTTTTTGCCTCGTGTAGTACAATTCCAGGTTCAACGAATCTTCGGCGGCTATTGAGCCTCATCTCTGGAAAATGGCGCCCGCCGCACGGCCGATCTGGATGCTGCGTCCAATCACATTCACCGTCCGCCCATAGGCAGCTGTTGCCGGGACGAAAATGGACCTCGTCCAAGCCAGCGTACCTGGCGCTGGTGACGAATAGGAAGACGGGACAGTAAGCAGTGCGAGGAAGCTACTTTCGTTTGATTAATGACCCTGCACATTCGAGAGGTTCAAGAAGATCCGGGGGGCTGGCGATCGTGTGTCTATTTTCATACTGCTGTCTTTCCTATTGTCTTCATTCCGACCGTCACTACATCTCTTCACCTTCACTTTGCAAGCGAATGAGGAGCAGTGTTGTCTATTGTCTTTTAATATAGCCGCTTCACAGCAGGCCTGTGTCTCAGCCTGTAGTCACTGCAATCGCAGGCTGTATGACAAACTGTTTGCCTTCTTCCTTCCGACCGCAACCGATATCGACAGCAACATCAATCATAATGAGCACCAGAAACTTCGACCCGCGACAAGCGGTAGATCGGACGGCTGAGCCCACTCACTATGATTTCGGCTCCTCCACACAGCACAACAACCGCGACGATCAAATAGTAATACACCTTAACGGGCACTTCGATGGAACAATTGCGCTGCCTAAGGCAACACAAGAGAGAGAAGCATGGCACAGCGATGCTCAGGCATCGACCCAGCGAGCCGCTAGCAAGCGGGTTTCGCGATCATTCACATCACGCGTGACGCGTCAAAAGAGCAGGAGGCGAGAGCTTCTAGGACGTCAAGCTAAGCTGGACACTAGCTTTACAAGACACTACGGACACACGCCACATCAAGTATTTCCTCAAAACGATACGAACTACGGATCATCTAGGAAAAGCTGGTTCAGCGTCGGAAGGTCCTCGATGAAGTTCAAAGGGCTGGGAATCACAAGAGGTACCCCTCAACCAGGGTCGTCGCATCGGGGAGTTCCCGGTATCGACCATGAGCCCAAGACTGCAGATTCGTTAGTGCCAGCACCAGGTACCGCGACCTGGAACGAGATCTCTCCATGGGACCGACCGATCCCTATCGGCATCACCGTTCCAACAGACAGTGTCTCTGATTTTAGTCCATACCAAGGAGCCCGCCAACGATCTGGGAGTGACACTACCCTGGTCACCCCCAGCATTGTGGTCACCCCTGCTGTGCCAATGCAATCTGTGTGGTCTCCCGATACACCATACACCGCCTCTGACTATACACCTAGTGTGTACTCTCGTTACACGTTCAATCATGAACCTATGGGACAGAACGTGCCTCCTGTCCCTGCCCTTCCTCAGGGTTTTGTGGGGTCGTCAGGTGCCTCAGCAACAGTCAAATCGGTCCCGGACTCCTCGACGCACAACAGAAACGACACTACGGACTCCAACGAAACAGCCTTTGAGGAATACAACGAGGAGGTACTGAGGAAGAACCGTGTTATGTCAAGTGATACTTTCTTCGAAGAGGACGTATCACCTTTGCGCGTGCCCGAACGGACCGTAGAGACGATGTTGACAGTTGAGACACCGCTCGTGCCCACGCCACGACGATCACAAGGCTGGTGGAATGTCATAACAACTCCGTTTGTAACTACACCGTTGACCGGCACATGGCCTAAAGGCGAACATAACATACTAAAAACGCCCAAAGTTCCGACTTTGCCACTTCAGTACAGCCAGAACAGAGAAGCGCCTGCTTCATTGCCTGCCGGCGACTGGACACCTGTAGAACAGTCCTATGCTGATCGTACCCTTCCTTCCAAACAAAGGCTACCCGTCGTCGTACCTGCACCTATGAGCGAAAGTACAGCGTCACGACATGCTTCACCTGTGACTGTTGCAAGTGAAATCTCAGCAAGAGTATCGCCTGTTCACATTCTGGAGACACGTACTCAACAGACAGCACCAACGCCGGATCGAAGTGTGACTTCGCCTCAGTCAGCAATGTCTGCAACTCCTGTCGTGGCCACAGCAGCCATGGGGACAGTCTTAATGCCACGTCAGGTGGATGAAGTGTCGCGGCCAATCAACGTCAACATTGAGCTGCTGGACCGCCGACAGGACGTCAACGTACATCACCTGCACGCTAATCCTCAGCTAACGGCGCAACACCAGAGTCATACGTCCTGGCCAGCTCAAAACTTTCAAGGGGTGGGTGCAAACACGTCTAGGTCAAACAGCCCGTCGGCAAACCTACCCACGTTCGCGCCACCCCCTACTTTTGCGCACAAAGGTTCTCATTTCAGTTATGACAATGGAAGTAGAGCATCCTCGCCAGCGTCTACATCCAAACCGAAGCAAATAAAAACACACCGAAAAGTATTCGATATGAAGACCATGATGCCATGCTTGAAGCGAAAACAAAAGGAGAAGCCGGACGAGAAGAAAAAAAAGAAGCGAGGATGTTTTTTCTGGTGTTGCGGCTGTTGTCTGATATTGGTCGTGTTGCTTGCGATCCTCATCCCGGTGGTTGTTGTATTCACAAGGAGGGACGACACGACCCAGACCACACCCGTAACGACTCAGCCAGGCAGTGGATCGTCCTCCAATCTGTTGACTGTGTCGAACCTACCTCCGATCCCTACCGGCGCTTTGACGATTGCTCAGCCTGAGGCGGTGGAAGAGGAGAGTGGTTGCGTAGCTCCCACCACTCTTTGGAGTTGCGCACTGCCGAAAGAGATGCAGAACTCAATAAAGCCCAACAAGCCCGACCAGCCAAACATGGTTATCGAAATCACTTTCGATAACAGTAGCACAGCCGTAGCTTCGAAGACCACAAAGCGAGCTGCGAATGCTGTGTCAGTTGGTGCGTTCATCCGGGAGCACTTCCTACGTGCTCGCGCAGCTCCTTCGCCATCGCCCGCGCCTCCAAGTAGCGACGATATGGTCTTCCTGGGAAATACGACGGATGGTAACAGCGCTCCTTTCGATGGCGAAGATACGCCCTTCTTTGCCTCATTCCGGGATCCGACTGCTACTATATCCCGTCGTGCCAAGCGTGCAGGTGGTGATCCTACCAACATAACGGCATCTATCCCTGCACCGATGCTCAACTCAGACGGAACTGCCGCGCCAGCGAATCTCCTTCCTTTGCCTTCTGCGCAGCCGCTTAGGCTGTATAATCGCGGCAAGGACAACGAGCACTATGGCTTTTACACTTACTACGACCGGTCTATATTCCTCAAGCAGATTAACGGCACCAATCGTGGTGGTAACCCTGCGGATGTAGATGGTGGCAGCACGGAAGAGGCTGCTACGCTGCGGTGCACTTTCGCCGAAACGCGTTTTCTGGTTCAGATCTGGACGCGCAGTCAGTCAAGCAAGCCACTGCTTCAGAGCTCTGCACAATCCGGCTCAAGCGAGTTTAAGCGACCAGGAACATTTCCCTTTCCGGTTACTGTTACGATTGATAGGCATGGCGGCAATGCCGCGAAGAAGAACCTCTACTGCTACACAATGGAGAGCGATGGGACGATCAAAAACGACGCTTCAAAACGCTCATTTCAATTCGAAGATCGCGGATTCGGGGGTAATCTCGTAAGCGGCACACAAGGGCGCTTTAACGTGACAGGCCCCATTGATGGCGGGTCTGGAGGATGCTCTTGCAAGTATCAGAACTGGCTGGACTAGGTTCTGGGGGCAAAATTTGTTGTTTGAACAAGGTATCATTGCACGTGGTGGAGTCTTGCATATCATTTTGTTTCACAGCTGCCAATTGGCGGCTCGCGGTCGGTCACCGGGTGGGCATTGCGTGGCATTGCTTGTCGTTGCTTAGTCGCGTCATGTCAGTGAACGCGCACGGCTTGATCCTACTTGGGTAGCTGAATGAGGACAGCCGGAACAGACCCTGTAAAATAGTATCACATAGCGCACATACCTAATATCAACATCGATTGTATTGTATCATAGCATTGCATGCTGTCGTGTTGAGAACAGGGATTCAGTGGCTACAGAATCCAGCAAAGCCTGTCATGATGCCTTGTCCTCAGTGAGGCCATGCATAGCATACTCATGAGACCCTCGCTGGAGCAGCAGGACCGTTTCTTGTAAGAATGTCACCTTTGTGAAGCTTCGACGGCTTGTTCCGACCACCTCCATTACTCCACTGCCCAATATCAGACCCTCCTCCAAAGACCCACCCCCTGTTCCCGCCTCCGCGACAAGCCCCAGATACCAATCACCAGAGCACATGCAAGTGATGTGGGGTCTTTAGAACCCTGGGTTCAAATTCATTCATTTCGCTGGAATACCAAAGGCTGTTGCGCATATTATGAACCACGCACAGTCTCAATTAGGATCGATATGCAGACCACGCCGAGTGCAACATACGATGCACACGAAACACACAACACGATGTCACTTCGTGGGATTTCAGAACAGCACTTGAGAGCAACGATGTTGGGGCCGGCAGATGGGGCGAGGATCAATGCAGGAATAGCCAGGATGTGTGTGGGTCCTTGGCTAGACTTGGCTGGACTCTCAGAGCGAGAGAACTCACCACGTTTTCGCTTAACGCTCTGTGATTGGTCATTAAATTCGTACTCTCGACTTCATCGCCTCCATGGCCAACGTCGCAAATGCAGCGACGGACGCGGGCGTCGATTACTTGTGCCGAGCAAGCGGTCGCGGCCGCCGCGCCCTGCGAAGCTTTTCAGCTTGAGCATGCTTGCATCACCTGGGCGTAGCCTTGGCTTGCAAAGCCTGACGTCGTGGCCATGTCGAAGAACTCCGAGAAGACATTTATGGGGAACGCAGGGCTGGAGAGGCGGCTCTCAGGCATTTATTCTGGCAGGTGGAGAAAGGTACAGCCAGGCGCACCGATTGGTACTAATCTTGAGCTGCCAGAACGCAGACCGCTACCCAAAGCGGGCGTTTAGATGGGGCACGCGAGCAACTGCCCGTGTTGGCGCGCCAGGGACTGCTTGAGCTTTCGATCCGAGCACGACCGCCGGACGCGACCGTGGGGACACTAGAAATTTTCACAAAGCTGGTCTCTCGTATATAAGATCCCGAAGTATGCTACCTGCCGCCTCGTAGCCTCCTCGCATCAAGCGTTTGCACGTTGTTGTGCTCTTGCGCTTTTGTCCATCTTTCCGGGTCCCTCTTGTGGCTTGTCACAGACCCTTCACTGCTCGAGTTTCAGCAACCAGGTGTATCCACGCTGCACGCTGACATCGACACTTCAATTCGACACAAGATTGTCGGTGAACTGCACCGCTATACGCAGGGTCGATCGTTTACGACGAACCAGCGGAACGCTCGGTAATATTACTAGCAGGGTAGTATTCGGTCACCAGCCATACACAACAGCCAGTAGGAGTTGTTACCAAAAAACGTGCTGCATTGCAACACTACACTTGGGACAATTACTGAAAGATCTCTGGCCACAGACCTCATAATTGTCTCTAGAGGGTTCACGGGTACAACGTCATCGGCGACACTAGGCTTGGTCCCTTATCAAGCTGCCCAAAGCTTAGAAGTTTTTGACCGCATAAAAGTGCAGTCTCAGACTTTGGTACCGGATTATTGGTAGCAACTTGCATCTCGGAACCGATATAACTATCGTGACCTCTGCACTTGCAGTAGTCAAAAACCACAATGGCCACCACACACAGCGAGCAGAACTCCATTCGCGACTATGGGGTCGCTGCACCTCACGGGCCGAACATGACCGGTCACCACGCTGCAACTCAGGATGTCGATATCCGCCCCGACATGACCGCCAACGAATCAGATATCTTCCATGCTCTGCTTCACCCGGACGACATGTACGATGCCAATGGCACTTATTGGGCTGATATGCCTCTTGGCCAACGCATCAAGTTTGTCACCAACGTCGACAAGCAGGAAGCCAAGCGCGAGTGGGCCGAATTCTGGACATTATTCAAGAGCGATCCTCTCGCGCCGGTCAGCCAGTATTTCAGGAATTACGTAATCCCTGGTGCTGGTCTTGGTCTCGAAGGGTGAGTTTGTTGCATCACAATGTTCGAGGATATCGCTGACCTGTCGTAGATATGTCCTCTTCTCTATTGGTAACGTCAGGCCGCTCCTGCAGGCCTCTTTCCCCAGCTGCTGGAAGACATTCGACACCTGCAACGAAATTTGGACCCAGGCTGTCGACTACCTCGAGATCTGCGGTATCATTGTCGGTCAGATTCTTGTTGGTATCATCGGTGACTGGCTTGGTCGCCGCCACGGTCTTATTCAGGATGCTGTTATCATGTTTGTCGGTCTTCTCATGCTCACTGCCGCATGGGGTGTCACCCAGAACGGCTGGGTTATCTGCTACGTCTGGGCTCTGTTCTTCTACGGCATCGGTGTTGGCGGCGAGTACCCCATGACTGCTACTGCTGGTATGGAGAACGCCACTGGCTCCGGCAAGGTCTCGACCAAGGAGGATCGCCTGCACCGTGGTCGCAAGGTCACTGGTGCTTTCTTGATGCAGGGTTGGGGACAATTCTTCAACCAGATCATCCTGATCCTCTTGCTTCTCATCTTCCACCACGGATCCTCGCCGCCTTACTCGAAGACCGTAACTCAGTGGACATACCGTGTCTCGTTCGCCATTCCCGCAGTCGGAACCCTGTGGCTCGTCTACTTCCGTTTCTACAAGATGAAGTCAGCTTCCAAGCAGCTGCAGCTTGCAAAGAAGAAGGCACATATCACTGGTTACGATGTCGCCTCTCTGAAGCTGACTTTCAGCTACTTCGGGCCTCGCCTGATTGCCACAGCTGGTACCTGGTTCGCTAACGATGTGTTCTTCTACGGCAACAAGCTCTTCCAGCACGAGTTCATCAAGGTCATCACCCCTGGCAACAACTCGGTCATGACAGGTTGGCTGTACAACCTGATCAACGTCGGCGTGTCTCTCTGCGGATACTACCTTGCCTCAGTCATGATCGATAACAAGCTGTACGGCCGCAAGTGGATGATGATTATCGGTTTCATGGCCGACTTCATCCTCTTCATCGTCCCCGCCTTCCACTTCGAGTACTTCACGCAGCCCGAGCACGTCCATGCTTTCCAGGCGATGTACTTCCTCTCCTCGTTCTTCAATCAGTTTGGTCCCAACTCCGTCTCTTTCCTGGTCGCCGCCGAGGTGTTCCCCACACCTGTTCGCGCCACTGCCCACGGCTTCTCAGCCGCTGCCGGTAAGGCGGGAGCTCTTCTCGCCTCCATTCTGTACAACTACATCGACACGCAGACCAAGTTCTATTTCGTCCCCTGGTTCGGTCTCATCGGTGCGCTTCTGACATGGATCTTCCTCCCCGACACCACCGGTCTGGATCTCAAGGAGCAGGAGCGCCGCTGGGCATGCATCCGCGCAGGGCGCGAGCACGACTACCACGGCATCGCGATCCACTGGAAGCACCTGTCGTGGTGGGAGCGCATGAAGGGCCAGCACAAGGGATACGACGCCAAGCTGGACTACGAGCAGAAGATCAACGAGATGCGCGCCGAGTGGGTCGAACGCCAGGGCAACAACTTCTCCGAGAAGAAGGGCTGGGAGGAGGCCATCGACCACGACGACCACTTTGGCGCTGAGGTCCACAACTACTTCAAGCGCACTACCGACGGCAACGGCCAGACGAGCAGCGGTATCTTGCAGCCTGAGAAGCGCGTGGGCGGAAGCGACTCGGGAGCTAGCGATGAGATTACACGCGAGAAGTAGATTGCTTGTTTATGTGTGATGGACTTTTGCGTTGCATAGCTCGGAGTTGTTCCTGAAAGAGATACCACTTTAACGCTAGATTAATAACGATCGTTCCAAGTTCACTTATCGCTTGCACCGTGCACGCACCCAACCTGACCTGATCGATTTGCATGTCCGCTGATTACAGGCTGGGTTGTTTGCTGGCAGACTTGCTTGTTTACCCAGCGTGACGGCGCCCAACGCCTTCCTTTTATTGTCCCTTTTATTGTTGCAAGGCGTGGTCTCAGGGGGTCATACTCGATCAATATCTCGCCTTTTAGCGGTGCCCCGGGCCATCCTATCGGCAGGCTGCAGGGCGCAAACAGTGTTTCCCAACGGTTCACAGCAGCGGCAAATCCTGAACATGGGCTGTTTCAGCCACGCTTGTGCAAGCCGGTGGGTAGGTACCTCATGTTTTGTCATAGATAACAATCGTCACCCCAACGTCAAAGAGCCGCCTGCGATGCAGCAAAACACGGGGTCGTTGAGCTGGGGCGGCTGGGTAGGACGGGGGACGTTCTAAGGTTGCTGGGGTAATAAATACCTAATGTGCTCTCTACACCAGAATGAATGGGGGTTCTCGTGCCATCTGGTGCTACAGTGGTACGACGGCAAAGTAGAGGGTTAGAGGAGCCGAAAGCATATGTATTTGCCTAAGCGAGCATAGCATAGGATCGAGATTTTCAAATTGCAGGTTTGCTCCGTTGCTTGTTGACGATTGATTGCCGCCCGCATTTCACTCAGCAAGGGGGGTGGGGATTGGTGGGCAGCCCACCCACAAGCGATCTGCACTGCTGGTGGGGAGCCAGCAAGACGAGGCTGGACGGCAGTGACGCTGCGTTTCAAAAGCTGCGCACGCGTCACAGCCGAGCCGTTCAGCTGCTGGGGATAGTCTGGCGGGCGGGCGATCAGTGGCAAGCACCGTGAATAGGTAGTAGCGCTGTTGTGTTGTTGCGCAAGCTCGGTGGCTCCTCTGCATCTGCAACACAGCTGTTTGCGTTTGAGTGGCGCGTTGGGAAACTTTGAGAGGCCTGTTGACGCGGCTGGATTGACGCATTGGCCAGCGCGTTCCTGACGCTGGCGGCCTCTCCCGTGGAGCCAACGGACTGGCGTCAAGCGAGCGAGATCGCCGTCAGCACCAACACCAGCGCCATGCCAACGCCAGCGGTGGTCTTATGAGAGCCTCCATCCAGACTCGCTGCTGTACCACGGGAAGCTGCCGGCCGCCGGCCGCCGTCTGCAGTCTGGGTGGTGCACACACACACACAAGGGCACTGCAAGTCATTGTAACACGGGCGGCGCGACCGAGGCGGACGCTTCACCGTGACTGGAGGCTGCAGGGTTGCTAACAGGCTTTGCACGGCGTCGATGAACTTGATAACGGCGTTTCTTTGGCTCTAGCGCACCAGTTACTTGGCTGGATGCTTGTCTCATCCCTGTCTGCACGTCGATTCGCTGGTGCCGGGAAGGGAGTGAAAGCACCTGCTGCAAATAAATAGAGTACATTCCTGCTCCGTCCAGCTACCCTTTCCTCACCCAGTCCATCACTTTGATCCTCACTCGCTCAAATCGACCGGTGTCACCTACAATCACCTCGCCTCGCCTGCAACCCAACAGCAAATAGTCAACAGCACTTACACACATCAATCAACATGCGTTTCATCATCTCTGTTATCGCTCTGGCTGCTGCCGTCTCCGCCCAGGGAGTGCAGACCATCTCTCAGATCGGCGACGGCCAGATCCAGGCTCCTCCTGCGACTGCGACTGCTCCTCCGGCCGTCTCCAGCCCTGCTGCATCGGTCCCTGCCGTCTCTCCCCCAGCCGGTAAGTTGGATAGCATCATTTCGCCATCAAGTCCCTTCACTGACAACGCTGCAGTCGAGTCTTCCGTCGCCAGCCCCGTCAACCCCTCCATTCCTCCTGCTCCCATGCCTACTGTGGCCACTTCGGTTGTCGTGCCCCCAGCTCAGAGCCCAAGCGTTCCCGCTGCCTCGCCCTCCGCCTCTGCCAGCGGCACTCCCTCCGGCGCTGCCAGTGGTACTCCCTCCAAGCCTGCTGCCTCCACTCCGGCCGGCGAGGCCTCGTCTCCCGCCGCGTCTGTGCCTGCTGAGGCCACTGCCGGCGCTGTTGCCAACATGGTTCCCTTTGGCGGTCTTGCCTTGGCCATCGCCGCCATCCTCGCATAGACGGGTTTCATCTCTATCTATGGATCTTCTTTCACTATTCTCACAATACAGCGGCATGCATGTGACTTGCTAGCGATGTGGCTCAGCATTGCATCATTCATGGCCCTTTACGACCACATCACCTTTCGATACATATTCCCCTCGTACCCCAGCTGGTTGCATCAAGGGCGGTTATACTCAAAGCAGGAGTATGGATTGCATGGCGGGATTTAATTGTATTGAGTTTCTTGCTTCGCCTGCGGATAATGCAATGCTACTGCATGGAACTGTTAATGAGCGCTCGGGCTGACGAGCAGACGACGGAGGAAGGTGTATAGAAGCTTCTTCGGACTAATACACACTTCAACTTCACAACGACTCTTATCAATTCACACCGTGACGATTACCAATTCACATCTAACTTATCAATTCGCATCTAACTTATCAATTCACACCCTGGCTGATCAACTCACGTCTGACTTACCAATTCACATCTCGATCCTTGCCAGCTCCCTTCCCCGCAACATGCCCGTCACGAACACCAGTCCAACACGTAGCACCCGCCAACCCGCGCAAGCAAGCAAACACATTGCCCAACCGCCTCGACCGAACAACCCCACACCTACCTACCCTACCTACACGCACACACCACGTCTCTCAACCTCCCCTTCCCCCCCCCCCCCCCCCCCCCCCCCCCCCCACCCCCCCCCACCACACCACACCCACACACCCCCACCCCACCACACCAC